>JAXCMG010000034.1:1465493-1490096 GCA_034642415.1 Podarcis siculus
CTTGTGGTCTCTTCCAACTCTATGATTCTATGATTCTATGATTCTATTCTATGTATGCATCCCAGGCTCTGCTCTGCTCAGCTCAGCGCTCCCTTTCATGAGCCACAAGGAGCATGTGTGCCGCACTTGCAGTCACTGACGGGCTGCCCTTCTCCCTCCTCAGAGAAAAGCCCCCAAGAGCTGCATTGGAGTAGATCACAGTCTTTCAGAAGTTGGACATCCCTGGGATAGACTATACAGAAATGGCTCATTTGCCGAGTAGACGAAGAAACCAGGATGAAAGAACTGTTAAGGAAGATTGGGAAAGTTTTGTAGAATATTTTTTTTTGGGGGGGAATCATTGTAAACATGTTAAAATGTGAACAGGATTGGAATAAATTCAGCAGTATGAAGGAGAAATAAAACCGAAAATGAGAAAATATGGGGAGGGGGGAATAGAATATTAAACAGTAAAGGCTTAATAAAATGAACCAAGAATGGAAGGGAAGGGAAGTCGATGATATGGTTTGTATTCTGTTAAATGCTATTGTGTAAACTTGTAAACTTGAAAATGATTTTTAAAAATGAAAGACGTTGTCATTCAAATGGTGTGGAGTGTACCGTGTCATGTGATCAATTATGTGCATGGGGCTTACCTCCCCGTCCTGCCCAATATTTTAATCAAGTTGGCACCTCTGGCTGGAAGATGTGTCAGGAGAGGAAAAGGTTAAGTCGTCCTTCCTACTCACCTTTTCCCCTCTCAGACATAGCCTGCCCCCAGGCTGCTTTTGAGTTAAAGCAAAAGAAGAGAACAAAACCACAGAAGTGTGAGTCACCAAACTTTTAAGGCGTAGCTTGAGCTTAACAGCTTATGTAGCTCTGACCCTGATGACGAAGAACAGGGAGCCACAATTGTTTCATGGAAAGTGGCCCCGGAGGGCAGTCTTAAGAGACAACTATTCTGCAGCGCAGTTAGGTATTTTTTTTTAGGCTGTAGACATTGCCGTTTACTCCACTGGTGTTTGAAGCAGAGTATACCTGATGTTATCCGCACCGCATAGGTATCCTGTAGCTCCTTGGGGAATCCTCCTGTTTGATGTGCCTTCCCTTGCACTTGCTTCCATGCCATTCGAAAACATGAGCTGCAGTTAAGTTGAGGTGTGTACGCTTTGGGTGGCTGTTGCACATGCCTAGATGATAGCTATGGGCGGCCTTGGCAGGTCGGGTTGTCCTCCTATATACCGGCTGGGACTGACAAGGCACCTGACCCTCACCTGAATCTTGTGGGAAATAATTAGCATCACACATCATGTGTTGGAAGTTGCCAAACCAATTAACCAACCAGAAGGATTACTGTTAATAGCACCAGTTTTCGTATAACTTGATATTGCTGGATAGTTTTTTTTTATCTAAAAAGCATTTTTAGTTTGCTTTCTGTTGCCACCATGGAACCTTTCTTTATTAGTGCCACTTTGTTTTGTATGATTCCTTGCAAATGAAGGAAAACAACTTTTCTGCTTGTATATGTTGATAATATAATTTCAGTTACTGAGGACAAACAAGATTGTACAAAAACAAGATTGGGTGCAGGCCTGGCCAGGACACAGGCATCCTGACTGTGACAAAGGTGACCTGTGTGCTTGGTTGATTAACAGCTGTTGGG
The DNA here is from genome assembly GCA_034642415.1 of Podarcis siculus. Lineage (NCBI taxonomy): Eukaryota > Metazoa > Chordata > Lepidosauria > Squamata > Lacertidae > Podarcis > Podarcis siculus. Next base: position 1,467,136 of record JAXCMG010000034.1, read on the forward strand.
AACTTCAAGGTCCCTGCTCTCCCTTCTTATGGGCTTTGTAGTAGACCTGGAGACTTCAATAGAGAGCATTCCATGTCAAGAAGGAGGGCAAGTGGGCACTCTATCAAATGACAGGGCAGGAGTTACACAGAGCAGGACCTTTTCACTGGTGGTGCCCATTGTATGCCTCACTCTCCCCAGACCTGCTCTCTTTTGGCCTGTATGTTGGAGCTTTATAATTTAGGAAGACTTTGGAAGAACTGTTTGATGAGTCTTATCAGTCGCTGACATATGAGTGGATTTTATTTACTGCTATTCTGTGCTTCTGGTGCACCAGGGTTTACACCAGCGTAATAGAGTTGGCCAGGATGCCAGAAGGGATACAATTTAGGAGCTTTCTCCATTATCTGCACAGCAGGGGGTGTTAAGTCAAGAGTGCAAAGGCTGAGCTGAAGCATTCCCTGCTGGTTACCTGCTTTCAGCAATAGGGGTCGCTGTTTGGTAGTACCCAATTGGTTAGCTGTCAGATTCTAGAACTCCCTATTGGTGGCTCTTAGGTAATTCACAAAATACAGAGTCCATTCATAAAACAGTGTTCATTCATAAAGCAGTAACATAAATCTCTGTTGCTACATATTGGGTGTATATTTCAGCGGTTGAACGTACAAGTTTATGGCCATGCTGTAGTGTAGTGCTTATGCAACTGTGAATAAAAGGTTGGGTTCTTTGTCTTGGGGTTTGGGGGGAAGAGGTGACAAAACTGATTTCCAATAAGTGCCCCCCTTTATTTCCATAACAAGTCCTTGAGTCTGTACTCTGAATGGTGACACCAGGGACCTAGAAGGTGAAGGGCTTGTCAGTCCACCCCCTGCACAGACTCATCAGGGCTGACCTTGGAGCAATTGGGCCAAATTGGGCCCCGCAGGCCGCTCCTAAGGGGGCCCCTGCACCAGGGCAATGTAGATGGATTTTATTTATATCTATAAGATTTAGCAGAGTTTGGCTGTGAACTGGGCCCTCCCAAAAAATATATATTCAAGTTGCACCCCACTGCTTCAAATTGGGCTCCACTGGCTAGCCCTGAGTCTAATAGTTGCTGTGCCTGAGTTGCCCTGCCCTTCCATGAAGTCTTGGGTTCACAATTTTGGGAGAGGGGAGACTGCGGCACTGGGGAGTAGGGCAGCTGGCGATGCCCCCTAGATTTAGAAACCCAAGATGTCCTGCCCTCACATGAAGTCTTGGGTTTGCACTTTTGGGAGAGGGGAGACTGCCTGCTGGGGAGTAGGAGGGCTGGCGAGGCCCCCTAGATTTAGAGGCCCTAGGCTTCAGCCTCCTTAGGCGATACATAAATCTGGCACTGGCTCTAAGCATGCTTGTGCAGAAGACAGCTATTTACATGCAAAAGTCGACTTGTGAAAATCCAAAAGGAGGGGATTTGATGTTCTCTGCCATAATCTCTTTTTCTGCCTTTTTTACCATTCCACTATGTCCAGGGCCAAGGCAAGAAAATCAAGGCAGTTGTTTTAATATTTGCTGTCTTCCCGCATGTGTGTCGAGCACATTTACAAATAACTGGTGTAACATAGTGGCTGAAATCCTCTTTTACTGACAAATACTCATCTCCATACGGCATTTGTGTTTTAAGTGTTTAAACTAGGAATTAGGAAGTCCCTGGTAGGAATGGAAAGGTCCATCATTTTCGGTTTTCTCTGTTTCTTGTTTTCCCCCAATCTTAAATTCCAATCCAGTTCTTGACATTTTACAACAATTTGTGACATATGTGTATATTTAATCCTTGCAAAAATTCACTGGTGTTTCAGTGCCAATTTATCCTAATAAACACATTTTTATATGTAGTTTTAACTAATATATGCATTCTTGCAAATGATTTTTCCTAAAGTAATGCATATTTGCCCATTATTTCCACCAATATATTAAGACACACTTCCCCAATGTGTGTGCATTCTTGTAAACATTTGTTGGTCAATGAGCTATATCAGAAAAAATCAAATAAGTGCAAATCTTGAAGGATATCTGTGCTTTTGTTTTGTATTGTTTCAGAAAGAGTGAATTTGATAGGCTTGGCTCCCAATGAGACCTGAATCGAATTTTTCTCCCATGCCTGTTCTCTGCTTTGAATCTGACTCAACGGTTTTGAGAAGCTACCACCACTCATCTTTAGTTTTCCCACTGAAGGATTGAAGAAATAACACTTCATCTGCCTGACAGGGTTGTTGTAAAGATTGAAATAACATAATGCATGTGAATACTTCAATATTTAAATGCATGGTGGAAATGCCAAGTCTTACTACTACTCCTGTCATTGATCCAGGATTAATAATAATAATAATAATAATAATAATAATAATAATAATAATAATAATAATAATATCCCACCCACCTGGCTGGGTTTCCCCAGCCACTCTGGGCAGCTTCCAACAGATTAAAAACAGGATAAAACTTCAAACATTAAAAACTTCCCTAAACAAGGCTGCCTTCAGATGTCTTCTACAAGTCAGATAGTTGCTTATTTCCTTGACATCCGAAGGGATGTCCACAGGGCAGGCACCACTACCGAGAAGGCCCTCTGCCTGGTTCCCTGTCACCTCACTTCTCACAGGGAGGGAACTGCCAGAAGGCCCTCGGAGCTGGACCTCAGTGTCTGGGCTGAATGATGGGGGTGGAGACGCTCCTTCAGGTATACTGGGCCGAGGCTGTTTAGTCGGCACCAACACTTGAATGGTTGTTTTGCACTGGAAAGGCTAATCTAGTTGTCTGGCAAAGGAACATATCAGCTGAGCAGCTTGCAAAATGTCAGTCCTGCACAGTTTAGCAACCCAGATTTAGAAAAGGTCCTTAACTGATACTTGGAAAAGCTGATACTCTTGCAAGGCAGCCGGGTCTGTAATCAGCTCAATTCATTTTTGTCTAGGATACATTAGAACTGGCAAGCTCCTATTCAAAATAAGAGAGTTGATCGCTTTGTGCAAAGGTGGGAGCAGACTAGGCTGGGGTGCAATATTTCAGGATAGTAAAGAGTCAGATTTGGTTGTTTCCTGGACCTTCATTTAAGGGTTTGATATTTATTTAGAAAGTCACTCATTTATTTATTTTTATTTAGCATGTTCCATTCAGTAAGCACAACAATAAAGTATAATAAAGTCACCCTGCTGAGAAATGAGGGAAGGAAGTGCCTAAAACAGAGGAATCTACAGAGGAAAGAGGAGAGTAGTTTTTAAGCATCATGTAGCACAGGGGTCTCAAGGGACACGGGTGGCTCTATGGGTTAAACCACAGAGCCTAGGGCTTGCCGATCAGAAGGTTGGCGGTTTGAATCCCCACGATGGGGTGAGCTCCCGTTGCTCAGTCCCTGCTCCTACCAACCTAGCAGTTCGAAAGCACATCAAAGTGCAAGTAGATAAATAGGTACCGTTCCGGCGGGAAGGTAAACAGCATTTCCGTACACTGCTCTGGTTCGCCAGAAGCGGCTTAGTCATGCCGGCCACATGACCCGGAAGCTGTACGCCAGCTACCTCAGCCAATAAAGCGAGATGAGTTCCGCAACCCCAGAGTCGGTCACGACTGGACCTAATGGTCAGGGGTCCCTTTACCTTTACCTTTAGCACAGGGCTCAGCAAGGCTTACCTTGCCTGGGCCGGTTCACTGCCACGGGGCCCCTTCCATGGGCTGGACCACGGGCGCACATGAGCGCGTGTGTCCACGATTTCCTGCATCTGCACAGACACGATTTCCAGTGCCGCGAAAGTGAGTCCCTGCACTGTGTTGCACCAGTTTAGCACAGTGCATAGGGACTTGCCAAGCGGGCAGCTCGGTTAGGGGGCTGCTTGTGAGTTGGTAAAATGACCCCCATGAGCTGCTTGTGGCCCATGGGCCTTAGGTTGACCACCCCTGATGTAGCACAAAAAATAACATAGCATAGATTAAAACGACTAAAATATCTAAGAGAGGTATTCTTCTATGCAACTGCAGCAGCTCGAATACTTGTGGCCAAGGGATGGAAAGATCACAAGGCTCCAAAAATAACAGATTGGCAAATGAAATTACAAGAATTGTTGGAGATAGCTCAATTGACTAGCAAACTCAGAAGAAACTCAAAGCAAAAAATTGCGGGAAAATGGGATGGTTTTAGAAGATACGTTCAAAAATACAATAATAGTTTCGACTCCGTGCTAGCATTCGAGTGACAAAGGAAGTAAAAGGAAGTGGATAACAATTAAGGATTTATCATGTTTTCAGTATGTATTGGAAAATTTATATAGAAAGGTTTATTGTTTTGTGTACATTCGATTGTAAGATAAAATGTATGCGAAGGGACTTGACAGGAAGTCAAAATTGAAGAAAAGATTTTGTAAGATAAAAGGGGGAAAAATATTTCCTTTATTATTATCATTTGTCTGTGTGTGTGTGTGTGTGTGTGTGTGTGTGTGTGTGTGTCTGTACATATGTGTGTTTTGTATGGAATGTTTGGGAGGAAATAAGACGGTAAATAACAAATAAACTAAATATTGATGTATGTACAGTAATTTTTATTTCTCAATTATATTTAGTGTTAGTATGGTTGTAATGTTTTTTGTAACATTAAAATCATTCAATAAAAAATTATTTAAAAAACCAAAAAAACCCAAAAAGTAATGCAGCATAGAGATTAAACGACGGTTCTCACAGTCATTCTCGAAGACAGTCCTTTAAGAGATTCTGATAAGTTTCTTTGCAGGGGGGTAGGCAGGCTTTTGTGATTGGATAAGACTGGCTGGGCACGGGAGTTGCGTGCACTCTGCACATGCTCAGAGGCACTCTTGCCCTGTGTTCCGAAACCAGCCCAGTGAAGCCTTTTGCTCCTTAACTTGCTGCTGAACCAGCAACTCCAAAGACAAATGCCAATCCCAGATCTCTAGGATTAGCACTCTCTGCAGGGTGGTTTGGGGAGTGGAAAGGAAGGTGACGAGCCCCGGCTGATGATAAGCCCAGGCACGTCCTGTCCTGGGCAAGGTCCGGGCTACTTTCAGCCAGAGAAGGGAAGTGACTCACTCCGGTTCCAGGGCCGTGTGTTCTGGACACAGCGTCGACTTTCCTTTTCAGGAGGAAATTTATTCATCGCCCGACATGAAAAGCAAACCGGGGCGGGGCACTGCCGTCCAAGTTGCCGTGGGCAGAGGGGGGGGGTCAGGGTGGATCAGAACGGATATTGAAAAGAGGCTGTTTGGCTCATCTTGGCCTGCCTGCCTGCCTGCCTGCCTGCCTGCCTGCCGGAACAAGTGCACTGTGCTTTGTGGGCTGCGCAAGCCTTGGCGAGACTCCAAGGGCTGGAAGGTTCAGCTCTTCGACGTCTCCTCCGCCGCTCAGGTGCGGTTACAACCCATCCCCGCCTCCTCAGGCCGTTGACTTTTGAAGCGAGAGAGGGAGAGGGAGGGTGCGACCCACCTGTGATTATGGCCAGGGCACAGCGAGCCAAAGTGCAGTGATATAATTACACCCGTGTATTGTCTGCACTGCAAACCGGAGGCCTAGCCTTTTCGCAAGCAGCCAGACTGGGCCATTTTCAGGCTGCAGAGGAGGGCTTATGAAAACTGGTTGCTCAGCAGTACCAGAATGCACACACGTACAACCCTGCACTAATTAAATTAGCATGCCAGTGGGGAGGCCAGGCTACTGCCCTTTGGCCCGTAATGCTGTTTTATACGTAAGAGGGATTAAAAAAATAAATGGTATAGACTAGAGGGCACCTCTGCATCGTAAGTTTAAAACACTGTTGTAACACTTATAAGTGTCACGGCCATGGCGATTTAACCATCAGTCCCTCTTCCTGGTGAATTTTGTGAGGGGTTGCCTACTCAGCACCCTTAACAAATGACAGCTCCCAATATTATTCGGGGAGAACATGTGCTATAATAGGGAGTGAATTTTGCAACAACAACAAAGTTCTCCAGTGGAGCATTTTCAGTGACTGACCACAAGATGCAGTTCCCAGGGGTTTTTGGATGAAGCTATGATAAATTAAACTGGTACAGTGGTACCTCGGTTTTTGAACGTAATCCATTCTGGAAGACTGTTCAACTTCCGAAACATTCGAAAACCGAGGCGCAAAGGGCGGTCTGCAATTTCAATGGGAAAATTGGGGGGGGGGGCTCAGCGGAAGCTGTCTGACTTTCGAAAAGCATTCAAAAAAGTGAAGCAATTACTTCTGGTTTTTCAGCGTTCAGAAACCGAAACGTTCAGCTTCCGAGATGCTCAAAAAACCAAGGTACCACTGTATAAATAATGTAAGATGTTCTACTCTGGAGGTCGCATGGAGACTTACACCAGTTTGTAATACAGTGGTACCTTGGTTCTCAAATGCCTTGGTTCTCAAACAATTTGGAACCCAAACACTGCAAACCCAGAAGTAAGTGTTCTGGTTTGCGAACTTTTTTCGGAAGCCAAACGTGCTCCGTTTTGAGTGTTATGCTTCTGATTTGAGTGCCACACTCCCATTTTGCATTTTACGCTGAGGTCTGCCTTTTTTTGCTATTCTTTTTGCATTTTTCTTGTTTTGTGGCTCTTTTTGTTTTGTTGTGGTGACTGTGTGGAACCCAGTTCACCTACTGATTGATTGATTGTGTGACTGCAGTACATTGTTTATTGCTTTCATTTAATGGACCAATGGTCTCGTTAGATAGTAAAATTCATGTTAAATTGCTGTTTTAGGGGTTGTTTTTAAAAGTCTGGAACGGATTAATCCATTTTGCATTACTTTCTATGGGAAAGCGCACTTTGGTTTTGGAATGCTTTGGTTTTGGAATGAACTAAGTTTGAGAACCAAGGCACCACTGTATTTGTGTTTATTTCCAAATTTATAGGTTGAGCGTAGGTGGGAGAACAGCATTAAATACCCCAGCAGGCACCCCAAATCCACTATTCGATCTTCACAGAGAACAGCCAACACGCCCTCAAGTTGTTTCAGAGTCCTTACAGCTCAGCTCTTTTTTCCTTCAGTCTATCTTGGTTAGGGTGACCCTCAGAGGAACATTCGAAGTCATTGTATATATATTTAGGACTTGTCTTAAATTTTGTGATCTGTAGGCCCCTCAATTCTGATGATGCTTCTTGCTTGCTTGGATGGAAGATGGAGAGCCACGTGAAGTTGTGTGTACAGATACAAAGGTAAAGTTGACATTCATTGCTCACCCTGCTTTGACTTCTGGCCCTGCCAACCTCTAGCAAGTGGCCCCTGGGAGGTTGCTGAGAAAGTTGTGCGGCCCTCAGACTCCCCACCCCTGTTCCATGCAGAAACCATGTGCTTTGCTGTGCGGTCTTCTCTGCCATGACAGCCCCTTCACTGCCCCTACAAGTGCTCTGAATGGTGTCATCCTAGTCCCAGATGAAGGAATTTCTTAAATTGATTTTTCTTTTTTTCTTTTTTGTCCCATTTGTTTCCTCTCTTCTTACCTTCCAGTTCCTTTCGAAAGCTTGCGGAACGCCTGCGAAGGTCTGGCCTAGCCGTTTTACCCTTAACACACCCGTTGAGCCAGGCAAATATTTAGAGAGCTAATCAGAGATAAGGAAGCTCCTGGCAGCCTTCAAGGGCCCTCAGGGCAGTATTGGGCCTCCTCCAGTTTGGGCTGGGCTGTATTTGCACCTATGAAATTCCTAAGATGCCGTCCCTTTGCTTCTCACCCCCTCCAGCAACTGTTGGGAGCTCAAGGCAGGCTTCTCTGGGCTCTGTTTCTGGGGGTCTGAGACAGCGCTGCATAAAACCTTAGGGCTGCCAAATTTCAAAAAGTAAAAGCAAGGACACCCCGAAAAATTGTGATTTTATGAGTGGCAAAGCACTGCCTTTCAGAAATCCCCCTCCCAGATGTCAATTCTGCTTTTGAAATCCCAGTAATGTCCAGGGAAATCTGGATGTACGGCAGCCCTACTGTCTCTTGGCAAGCCGATTTTGGACAGTGTTTGTTGTTGTTTTATTTTTCGTTTTCATTTTGGGGGGCAACTGCATAATTGTTGCACATTACAGTGGTACCTCTGGATGCAAATGGGATCCGTTCCGGAGCCCCGTTCGCACCCTGAAGCAAATGCAACCCGCGTCTGTGTGATTCGCCGCTCCCGCACATGCGTGTGACATCATTTTGACCGTCTGCGCATGCATGAGTGACAAAACCCAGAAGTAATGTATTAACTGATGCAAAAGAAAGAGGGGGATTTGCCCTGCCGGACTTGAAAATATATTATGAATCAGCGGCTTTTTGCTGGCTGAAAAATTGGCTACTTCTTGAGAACACGGACATTTTAGACTTGGAAGGGTTTAATAACAGGTATGGTTGGCATGCATATATATGGTATGACAAGGTAAAGATTCACAAAGGTTTTAAAAATCACATTGTTAGGAAAGCATTATATAATGTTTGGATTCGATATAAGGATCTGTTGGAAAACAAAACCCCCAGGTGGCTGTCACCAATGGAAGCCAAAGAGGTGAAAAAACTTAATATGGAATCTAAATGGCCGAAATATTGTGAGATTTTAGAACAAGAGGGTGGAAAAGTGAAATTACAGAGTTATGAGAAATTGAAGTCCAAAGTAAGAGATTGGCTTCATTATTTTCAGATTAATGAGGTGTTTAAACAAGACATGAAAATTGGCTTCCAGGTGGAGAGATCAAAATTAGAAACTGAATTGTTAGAACCCAATACTAAGAATTTGTCAAGAATGTACAACTTGCTGTTGAAGTGGAACACACAAGATGAAACAGTTAAATCAGCTATGATTAAATGGGCACAAGACATTGGTCATGACATTATGTTTGCTGACTGGGAACAGTTATGGACCACTGGTATTAAATTTACGGCATGTAATGCCCTAAGAGAGAATATTATGAAAATGATCTACAGGTGGTACATGACCCCAGTCAAGCTTGCAAAAATATACCATATGCCCAATAATAAATGCTGGAAATGTAATGAAGCTGAGGGTAATGAGTGCTTGATTAATGAGTGCTTGATTAATGAGTGCTAAAATGTCAAGGGTAACGAAAAAAACAAAATTACAGCTGTAAATGATAATGGAAGTAAGGGGTTGCTGAAGATAATTATTAAATAGGGATGCAGAAAAGGGAGGCATGGGGAAGTCGGTGAAATAGGGTTAATGAAAAAGAGGTTACGAAATTATACGTGTTTATATGTTTGTTTGTCTATGTATTGTGTAGTGTATTGTGTTTAATTTATGTTGGAAAATCAATAAAAATTTATTTTAAAAAAACAACAACCCAGAAGTAATGCGCTCCATTACTCCCGGGTTGCCATGGAGCGCAACCCAAAAATCCTTAACCTGAAGCTACTTCAACCTGAGGTATGACTGTATATGTTTTAATTAAAAAAAAAAAGCACTTGCCATTTCAGAAATCCCTAAGCAGCACACAGTAGGAACATAAGAAATTCCCTTATAGTGAGTGATGAGATTCCTGCATTGCAGGGGGTTGGATTAGATGACCATCGGGGTCCCTTCCAACTCGACAATTCTATGATTCTATAGTTCAGACCCATTGCTCCATTTTTTAAAAAAACATATTATTTATTAGAGATTTCTTGATTTACAAAAGTATGTGCAATGTCTCTTTTTTCAAATCACATTGTCTACAGATCAGTTTCATCTGTTGAGACATTAGTGTTACATTAGGAAGAAAAGGGGGGAAGAGATGGAGGAGACCATGGCAAGTGTCCCTAGATATCCTCAAAGCTTTTGATTGCTTAGAGTGGAAATACCTATTAGCAGTACTAATTAACATTAAATTTGTCCCCAACTTCCGACAAACCTCATTGCTCCATTTTGATCCATCTTGTCTACACTGACTGGAAGCAGCTTTCCGGGGTTTCAGACAGGAATTTTCTCCCAGCCCTGCCTGGAGATGTTGGGTACATTGAACCTGCATTCTTCTGCATGCAAAGCACCAGACCCTCCACCACTGGAGTCCTCCCGAAATAATTAAAGCAAAGATGCAAACAATAAACAATGAAGCATCAGTATAAAAAGACTTAAAAGCAAGAAAAGCAGACACCTGTGCATTCAATGCCCTCCTAGCACTGGTGTCACAGCAGCGTACCTGGGCAGGTAGGACAGTCAAGGTTCAGCAGGTGCATTGGGAGGAATGCTGGACTGGCCCTGCCAGTGTCCCCATGCAGTCACTGATACCCTGCCCCACCTCACTCCACCCTAGTCCAGGTGAGCTGATGGTTCATCCCTCAAAGTTTCTTGCAGGAGTAGATGAAATAAAATGATGCATCAGCAAAAAGGAGGACAGATGAGACAGATTCTGCATAAAATTGGCACATAGGTGAAGGTAAAGGGACCCCTGACCGTTAGGTCATGTTGCTTTACTGGGCAAGGGAGCCGGCGTACAGCTTCCGGGTCACGTGGCCAGCATGACTAAGCAGCTTCTGGCGAACCAAAGCAGCGCATGGAAATGCCATTTACCTTCCTACCGGAGTGGTACCTATTTATCTACTTGCACTTTGATGTGTTTTCGAACTGCTAGGTTGACAGGAGCTGGGACTGAACAATGGGAGCTCACCCCGTTGCGGGGATTCGAACCGCCAACCTTCTGATCGGCAAGCCCTATTGGCGCATGCGAATTTATTATTTAGAGGTGCACATTTGAAAACGGTTACTATAATTTAAACAGAAATGCAATCCTATTTTAACCCTAATAGGAGTGCGATCTATCTCATTCTCATCACGTATGGTGTGGATGTGGGAATTTTTTTTTAAAAAAATCTGGAATAGTGTTCATGAGCAACTGAAAAAGATGTTTAAAACATCGTTTGAGGAAAAACCAGAAACGTTCCTGTTAGGCATTGTATCAACAGACATCCCCAACAACAAGAAAAAAAGTGTTTTTATATGCTACAGCTGCTGCCAGAATACTAATAGCCAAAAACTGGAAAGGGGACATTGTCCCATCAATAATGGATTGGCAAAATAAATTATGTGAATTTATATAATTGGCTAGAATGACAGCAGCTATCAGATATCAATCAAATCAGAAACTAAGGAAAGAATGGGAATGTATGGAAGAATATATGACAAAACATCGCTCTAAAACAAATTTATTGATATGCATTGACTAAATTTTGTTAAGCTAAGATATCGACAGACGTTTTATGGGGGAAATACAAACAATATACGCAACACAATACAATAAGAAATAAAAACAAAAGAAGCTGTAAAGTGGTGGAGGGAAGTCACAGGTATAGGAATAAGAAAAATAATATATACATAGAGATTTACATATATAGTACAGTGGTACTTCATGTTAAGAACTTAATTCATTTTGGAGGTCCGTTCTTAACCTGAAACTGTTCTTAACCTGAAGCACCACTTTAGCTAATGGGGCCTCCTGCTGCTGCTGCGCCGCCGTAGCACAATTTCTGTTCTCATCCTGAAGCAAAGTTCTTAACCCGAGGTACTATTTCTGGGTTAGCGGAGTCTGTAACCTGAAGCGTCTGTAACCTGAGGTACCACTGTATTGGAAACAATAATAATTTGGGATGTATTGCTAAGAATGCTAAAATGTGTAATTGAATGTAATAAAATTTTAAAAAATCACCAAAAAAGAAAAGAAAACTGTTGCTATAATTTAAACAGAAATGCAGTCCTACTCTAACCCTAATAGGAATGTGATCTATCTCATTCTCATGGGGGGAAACTGCGATCAGGTGACCTATGTCCCTGCTCCGCTGGTACGTTGTGGGCGACTGGCAATTTCAAGACCCTTGCAAGCTAGACTGTAAGCCAGGCATGAACTGGACAACACTTCAAATAGATGACTGTCTTTCTTGTGCAAAGTAGGATTCATGGACACCCTGGGAATGAGGAGTAACGGGTTAAGGCAAAAGGATGTTATAAGCTTTTTCATGTGGGATGAGATTTTCTGAGGCACTCTTTTTTTTTAGCCATTCTCTGTAAAGAAACCACTTGACAGAGATTTTAATCCCCTCTCTCTTCACAATGGGCGTTGCTATTCAGGTGAAAGGGAAAGGTCACAAGAGGCTCTGTACAAGGATGGAAGGGGAGATTTGTACAAGGTTTAGGGCTGTAACTGACCAAGTCCTCTTCGGAGTGGACTCACAGAAATTAGTAAACCTACCGTATTTTTCGCTGTATAAGATGCACCAGACCACAAGACACACCTAGATTTTGGAGGAGGAAAACAAGAAAAAAAAATCTGAATCTCAGAAGCCAGAACAGCAAGAGGGATCGCTGTGCAGTGAAAGCAGCAATCCCTCTTGCTGTTCTGGCTTCTGGGATAGCTGTGCAGCCTGCATTCGCTCCATAAGACGCACACACATTTCCCCTTACTTTTTAGGAGAGAAAAAGTGAGTCTTATAGAGCAAAAAATACGGTAATTTACTCAGGCCCACCAATCTCAGTGGGTCTACTCCTTGAGTAAGACTAGCATTGAATACAGTCCTTTGTTGCTGCTGTTTTAATTGACAGAGAATAGAAATGATGGACCCAACTGTATGCGCCATATAAACCATATATTTATCCATATACAATCTAAAAGCAATCTGTTTGTATGTTGCAAGAGTTACGTTTTCTATCTGTTGTATTAGCTTTCCAAAGAATCAATAAGCAAACTGGGAACACAGCTATCCTACAATGTTTGTACATCCTTCCAAGTTTTGCGAAGCCACACTCCGCCCCCAAAATGTGCACAAAAAAAGTGTACCTAGAGGAGAAATGTCCTCAAAAATGCGTATATTGGTGGGAGAAATGTACAAAAGTAATCGCTGTAGGGAGAATTGCTTGCAAAAGCATCTGTACAGTGGTACCTCGGGTTACAGCCAATTCAGGTTACAGATGCTTCACATTACAGATGCTTCAGGTTACAGACTCCGCTAACACAGAAATAGTACCCCGGGTTAAGAACTTTGATTCAGCATGAGAACAGAAATCACACAGTGGCGGTGCAGTGGCAGTGGGAGTCCCCATTAGCTAAAGTGGTACCTAAGGTTAAGAACAGTTTCAGGTTATGAACGGACCTCCGGAACGAATTAAGTACTTAACCCGAGGTACCACTGTATTTGGCAAAAAGCTGTACAAAACTACACACATTAGGAGAAACACATGCGAATTTTCATGCAAGCTTCTTTCTTAAAAGGAAAATTGCAAACTAATGCAGAGATTAGATAAAAACTGAAAACACTGGGAAAATGAGAATCTGAAATGGGCAGACTTATTCATCTTCTGTAAAGGAATGAGCTGGAGTTTGAGAATAACATGTGTAGATAATTTTCAAATATTGGGCAAGGGGGACTTATATTTGCTTTGATGCGCATAAAGCCTTTCAGCATCTCTGGGGGAAGAAAGAAACAGCTGCAGAACTTGCTCCAGGAAGGGGATCTTGCGATGGGGATGGGGGAGTAGGGAGGAAACAGCCAAAGATCAATGCGACTTTCCATTTGGAAGGAGGCACACTGATCGCAGGGATTATAAAAGCTGCTGTGGTTGCCCTAATGCAGACAAGAACTGTGTTGCAGAGCCTCACAGAGGAAGGGGAGGCAGAGGTGAAGCATCACAGAAATGACATGGGCTGTTATTGCACCTGCCCGACGCTGAAAGAATTCGGCGGCTCATCCCTCTCGCTCGGGCCTGCCAGGCTCAGAGAACAGCCCCGACTTCCTGGACCTCAGACTGCAGCTTGGCAAGGGGTGAGTCTGCAAAGAGAGAGGTGGCAAGGCTGCAGCCATGCCCCAAATTTAGCTGGGTGCACCCATGCCATGCACATTCTGTGTAAAAGTTATAGGGAACCAGGCAGAGGGTCTTCTTGGTAGTGGCACCCACCCTGTGGAATGCCCTCCCACCAGATGTCAAAGAGAAAAATAACTACCAAACTTTTAGAAGATATCTGAAGGCAGCCCTGTTTAGGGAAGCTTTTAATGTTTAATAGGTTATTGTATTTTAGTGTTTTGTTGGAAGCCGCCCAGAGTGGCTGGGGAAACACAGCTAGATGGATGGGGTATAAATAAATTATTATTATTATTATTATTATTATTATTATTATTATTATTATTATTACACAGAGCCAGGAGGAAGAGAAGCAGTTGCATCTCAGCGGTAGTCCCAAACAGGGAATGTTTTGGACTACAACTCCCATCAGCCCTAGCCGGCATGGTCAATTGTAGAGGATGATGGGAGTTGTAGTTCAATAATGGAGGGCACCATATTGGTTATGCCTATCTGCACAATAAATAGGGTGCCCAAGTGTCCTCCTTTATAGTCCTCTGTTTGAAGGGCTGTCAAAGAACAATCCTCTTTTCTTTTCTTTTTTTAAGGACTGCCAGTAACTCAGTGGTAGAGTATCTATCTTGCTTACAGGTCCTACAGACCCTCCAAGTGTCCCTGTTTTCCAGGGACGGTCCTGGATTTACAGAAACCATCCCGGTTTCTAATTTCATCCCAGAATGTTCCACTTTTCCTTAGGATGTCCCTGTTTTCAACAGAGAAATGCTGGAGGGTATGGAATAGGAAGTCCCTATTTTCACCGGAGAAATGTTGGAGGGTATGTATTTAGTCCCCAGCATCTCCAGGTAGGGTCAAACTGAACAGGTTGACATTGCTTGCTGTTTTTTGAAGCCCCTAAATCAGGGGTCAGCAACGTGTGGCCCATGGGCCAGAAACGGCCCACAGAGGCTGTTAACCGGCCCACGAGCCACCCCAGAACTGAGCCGCCTGCTCAGCAAGTCTCGGCACGCTGTGCTAAACTGGCGCAGTGCGGAGCGGCGACTCACTTCTGCGGTGCTGGAAATCGCATCTGCGCAGACGCTGGAAATCGCAGGCATGCGTGTGACCCTGTGCGATCCGGCCCATGCAGGGATCTCCACGGAACTGATCTGGCCCAAACAAGGTAAACCTTGCTGACTCCTAGGCCCTAAATACTGCAGCAACAACAACAACCCGAACAGGCAACTCAATGACATGATGAACATGCCATGCATCTTATTGAACAGTCATGGCTGATTGGTAGAGCCCAGGCCCTCAATGCAGAAAGTCCTGGGTTCAAATCCTGGCATGTTCAGTTTTGAAAGTATCCGATAGCAGGTGATTGTGGTTGGGGGTTCTGCTTCAGACCTTGGAGAGCAACTGGCATGCCCATTATCTAAGTACTATGCTAGATCAGGGCTAGGGGAGGAGCCTTAGAGAGTGGCGGGAAGGCAGGGACCCTCAGTCCTTGCAATTGGGTCAAGACCTACTGGGAAGAGTGACCACTAGGCCTGCACCATTTTGGTTTCTTTCAATAAAGAGTTAACTTCGCTGGCACCACTGTTTTTTCAATTGCTGCCCTACACCCGACTAAGGCTCCCATCATCAGGCACCCTTCAAAAGTGATGCCTGGTGCATGCAATTTATCCTTGGTGATTATATCCAAGTGCAAAAAAAATCAACTGGTCGAAATAGTTCAAAGAGAAGTGTGGTCCAAAGTATCTTTGGCAACGAATAGCACGCCCTACTTTCGGATGCCGGGAAGATCCACAGGAATCCATTTACAGTTACCTGGCGGAGCGCTGTTTGGGTCTTCCTTGACACTAAAAGCAATTGATGCTGTGGCCTTAATGTTATCTTGATGTAGCTTTCACTGCGCAACGGTGCTCGCTTGCCTTTATTTTATTATTCATGAGGAAACGTTTAGGAGGGTGTTAGAAGTGCTAAACGTTGCAAACGTTTTGATGCCCGAGGCAGGAATTCGTAATGTTTGCCTTGAATAGCACCCACAATCCACAACCAGGAGATGTCAGGAGGTGTCAAGTCCACAGTAAGTCTTGAACCTGAAGCCATATTGGAGAAGCGGCCGAGCTTCAGCAAGCTCTGGAAGGAGCTACCAAGACTTGGAGGAGAGGGCTTTCAATGGCCTGGGCTCTGCCTCCACAGTCGGACGCAGCAATGCTTCTGAACGCCAGTTGCTTGAAACCCTGGGAGGGGAGAGGGCTCCTGTGTTCAAATCCTGCTTGTGGCTGCTTTTGTATAATGACGGCCGTCCAGAGAAAGCTGGAGTTTTCAGCGGAAAACGTTCTTCAGGACTATATACCTATTATATACGGTAAAGGTAAAGGACCCCTGGATGGTTAAAAGGTAAAGGTAAAGAAATCCCTATTAGGTCCAGTCGTGGCCGACTCTGGGGTTGCGGCGCTCATCTTGCTTTATTGGCCGAGGGAGCCAGCATACAGCTTCTGGGTCATGTGGCCAGCATGATTAAGCCGCTTCTGGTGAACCAGAGCAGCGCATGGAAATGCCGTTTACCTTCCAGCCAGAGCGGTACCTATTTATCTACTTGGACTGGGGTGCTTTCGAACTGCTAGGTTGGCAGGAGCAGGGACCGAGCAACAGGAGCTCACCCCATTGTGGGGATTCGACCTGCCAAACTTCTGATCGGCAAGCCCAAGAGGCTCAGTAGTTTAGACCACAGTGCCACCTGCGTCCCTTTAAGTCAGGTCAAAGGCGACTATGGGGTTGCGGCGCTCGTCTTGCTTTTCAGGCCAAGGGAGCTGGCATTTGTCCACAGACAGCTTTCCAGCTCATGTGGCCAGCATGTATAAACTGCTTCTGTCGCAACGGGACACCATAATGGAAACCAGAGTGCACGGAAATGCTTTTACCATCCTGCTGCAGCGGTACCTGTTTAATGGCATGCTTTTGAACTGCTAGATTGGCAGGAGCTGGGACAGAGCAATGGGAGCTCACTCTGCCACAGGGATTCGAACTGCCGACCTTCCGATTGGCAAGCCCAAGAGGCTCAGTGGTTTAGACCACAGTGCCACCCATGTCCCTCCCTATTATATGAAAGCTAACAACGGGGCAAAGAAAATGGATTTGATGTGCTACCACCAAGAGATTGATATTGATGAACTGGAAGAATGAAGATATGATCCCCTGAACGGACTGCTTCATAACACTTGCAGATTATGAACAGACAATATTTGGAATGAGTTTATACAAAATGTGGGACGCGGGTGGCGCTGTGGGTAAAAGCCTCAGCGCCTAGGGCTTGCCGATCGAAAGGTCGGCGGTTCGAATACCCACGGCGGGGTGCGCTCCCGTTGCTCGGTCCCAGCGCCTGCCAACCTAGCAGTTCGAAAGCACCCTCGGGTGCAAGTAGATAAATAGGGACCGCTTTCTAGTGGGAAGGTAAACGGCGTTCCGTGTGCGGCTCTGGCTCGCCAGAGCAGCGATGTCACGCTGGCCACGTGACCCGGAAGTGTCTCCGGACAGCGCTGGCCCCCGGCCTATAGAGTGAGATGGGCGCACCAACCCCAGAGTCTGTCAAGACTGGCCCGTACGGGCAGGGGTACCTTTACCTTTTACTTATACAAAATGTAATAGGCTATTAATATTTACACATCAATATTATTAATAATATTTGCATATGTATTAATGGGAGTGGGTGGTGCTGTGGTCTAAACCACTGAGCCTCTTGTCTTGGGCTTGCTGATCGGAAGGTTGGCGGTTCAAATCCCTGTGACAAAGTGAGCTCCCATTGCTCTGTCCCTGCTCCTGCCAACCTAGCAGTTGAAAGCACACCAATGCAAGTAGCTAAATAGGTACCGCTGTGGTGGAAAGGTAAACGGCATTTCCATGTGCCCTGACTTCCGTCACGGTGTCCTGTTGTGCCAGATGCGGTTTAGTCATTCTGGCCACATGACCCAGAAAGCTGTCTGGGGACAAACACTGGCTCCCTCGGCCTGAAGTAAGATGAGCGCTGCACTCCATAGCCAAGTTTGACTGGACTTAACTGTCCAGGGAGTCCTTTACCTTACATAAATATTAGGATAGTAATATCAAATGTATATACAGTAAGTATGAATGACTTAGGATATTTTAGCATATTGGGTATATGCACATATTGTTTCCTTCTACACATCTTTGTGTCTTCTTTTCTTTTTGCCTTTTTCTTTGCATCACTTTATTTCTTTAAAGCGGAAACCTTTTCAAAAAATATATTAATACCAAAAAAGAGAGTTTAAAACAGGCATCTGGTCAGCCATTGTGAGATCAGGGGTGCTGGATTATGTGGGTTATGAGCCTGATCCAGCAGCCTTTTCCTATGTTCTTACATCCCTAGTTGGACCAGCAACGACTCTCTCTATTTCCCATGACAAGCCAGCTCAGTGTCAGATGAGCTAAGCATTGCAAAATTTGGGAACCATGATGCTTTCTTTCCATTGAAAGGTTGTATACACTGTAACAGATTTATGGGCAGGCAAAAAAATACCCCCCAGGGCATTTAGGCATGTGGGGTGCACCTGTCATGAACTAATCCACCCAACGATCTTCCCAACAGCTGAAATGAGTTTCATGTACAGTTTCTACGGCATGAATGAATATAGAGTTACAGATCATAGCGTGACAGGGGTAGATCGTGCATGCAGATCGCACATCAAAGTCACGCAATGGGTTACCCCGAGGTATTGGGGAAAAATATATATTTAAAAAGCTGAACAAATGTAATGGGCAGAAGACGCTCCTCACCTGCAGGGTGTCATGAACTGGTGGGATGCAGAGGAATGACGGGAGGCTCCATCTGGGGGAACCAGCAAGGAAAGAAGGCTCAGAGCCCAGGGAGAGGTGGTAGGACGATGATGAGTGGTCCAAAGGGAAGAGGAGGAATTGGAAGCTGAGGAGGCAACAGGTTCTAGTGAGCAGGGGGAGTCTGTGGCACAGAGCAGTCCAGAATCAGAGGCAGCAGCTGATATTGTGGCAACGCTAACCATCCCCTTCCCATATTCTTTAATAACATTGACAACTGGGAAACACTGGCCTGCGAGTGCTCCAATTGGAGAACACCCTTTACCAAAGGTGTCGTGGGCTTTGAAGATGCTCAAACTCAGGACGAAATGGAGAAATGTGCTAAAAGGAAGGCACATTTGGCAAACCCTCACCGTGATCAACTCCCACCCGGAAACCTATGTCCCCACTGTGGAAGGACGTGTGGATCCAGAACTGGCCCCCACAGTCACTTACGGACTCATTTTTAAAACCATGTTTATGGAAGACAATCTTACTTGGCTACAAGTGATCACCAAGGAAGAAGAAGAAGAATATTCTTTAATACTAAGAGCATGTCTTTTGCACGTGGTTCTGGTGGGTAGATCTTGGCATTCTAATAAAACCCAAGGTGGTTTGTGAGAGACTGAAAACGGGTGGCCAGGGCGGAGCCTTCCAGATGTTGGGGACTACAGCTCCCACCAGCCCTAGGCAGAACAGTCAATGGGCAAGGATAATGGGAGTTGTGGTCCAAAACATCTGGAAGCCACGATGTTGGCTACCCCTGAGAAAGGCCTTTGGTATGGTCCAGCAGGGCTCTTCTTAGGACTGAGAACAGGGGTCAGCAACCTAAGGCCCATGGGCTGGAAACAGCCCACGGAGGTTGTTTGACCGGTCCACAAGCCGCCCCCAAACCAAGCTGCCCACTCACGTGCTGCACTTAACCAGCGCACCACAGGGACTCACTTTCGTGGCGCCGGAAATTGCGTCTGCGCACATGCAGATGCCAAAAATCACAGGTGTGCACAAACAGAGGGATCTCTGGGGGACTGATCCGGTCCAGGCAAGATAAACCTTGCTGACCCCTGACTTAGAACGTGAAGACTGCCTTTCTTGAGGTATGTTCCCATACATGGTGAGAAAGGCACAGAATTTCATTTCCAGTGACCCCTGGCCAATGGCCATGATGCCTGTGACTGAGGGGAGTTGGGAGTCTAAAAATACCTGAATGGGCACAAGTTAGCCACCCCTGTTTGGAGGGAGGACTTCTCCTTTTAGGGACCGAGAACTGAGAGGGTATCTGCAAAAAGGCTATGCATGAGAAGGAGAGAAAGAGGCAATCCGAAACATCTGAACTCACCAGGAGGGGAGAGCAAAGCTGTCTGGTCGAATTTGAGTTTGGGGTGAGAAATCAAGCTCATCTTGATTGATGCCCTGTTCCCAATTCCTCCACTGCTAACTGGGAAAATCAAGGCTTCTGCACCGAACCTCTGGAAGACTCCACATTTCCTCCTGCCTACATTTCCTCTTTTCTCTACTTGGAATCCCAAGATTATCAGGCCGAAAACATCCAACAGCAATTAATGCATTCCATTCCTCAAACAGAAGAGCTTGCAATGATATGCAAGCAAATTTCCTGGGAACAACTTGTGGTTAAGAGCAGTGAAATGTAGACATTTCCCCTTTGGGTTCTGAAAGTCTTTTTTTTTTTTTTTTGGCCACCCAAAAAAATTGTGTGGCCTGTGTCCTATCACAGTCACAACTGGAAGCTGAAGCAAATTCTTTCCCCACCCCCGAAGTTCTCTGGTGTGAATTTCGAAGTTGATTGTTCTCCAGATATTCCCCGGTTGCTCAAATATTTGCTGTCTGTATTTGCCAATATGTGGACATGTGATATGTGTCGCTGACTGCCTTGCTCCTATTGGCATCAGCGCTGACCACAGTTTGAAGCACAGAGAGCGCTACCGTAGTCCGTTCTGAGTGTAACCAGTTCATGGGGCACCAGAGCTCAGAGCAGCCTTTCTCAACCTTGGGTCCCAGATGTTTTAGGCCTACATCTCCCATCATCCCTGACCACTGGTCCTGTGAGCTAGGGATCAGGGGAGTTGTAGGCCAGAAACATCTGGGAACCCAAGGTTGAGAACCACTGGCTTAGAGGGAAAGCATATGTACCTATTTACCGTATTTTTTGCTCTATAAGACGCACCAGACCACAAGACGCACCTAGTTTTTGGAGGAGGAAAACAAGAAAAAAAATATTCTGAATCTCAGAAGCCAGAACCGCAAGAGGGATCGCTGCGCAGTGAAAGCAGCAATCCCTCTTGCTGTTCTGGCTTCTGGGATAGCTGCACAGCCTGCATTCGCTCCATAAGACGCACACACATTTCCCCTTACTTTTCAGGAGGGAAAAAGTGAGTCTTATAGGGCAAAAAATATGGTATTTAACATATTTCTGTCTCACTTTTCAGTGCAAGCCCTCACAAGGCTGCTTACAGTGGAAATGTTAAAACCCAAACAGCTGAGTGTTGGAAATGTAAAGAAGTAGAAAGCACATTTTACCGTATGTGGTGGATGTGAAAGGAGCTATGGACTTTTGGGAGATGATTTATAATGAGTTGAAAAAGATATTTAAGGCAACTAACCCCCCCCCCAAACTAGAAGCTTCTTCTTCTTCTTACTAGAGATAACTGGAGAAGATATTCCCCCAAACCCAGACAAATCTATTTCTTTACGCAACCATGGCAGCACGAATATTATACACACAAAAACTGTATGATGAGGTCCTCCCTACTGAAGAAGAATGGCAGCTGAAATTGATAGACCATGTAGAACAGGCAAGTTTGACGTGCAAAATCAGAGATCAGAAAGAGACTGGTCTTAAAGAAGATTGCAAAATGTTTGCAGAATGCTTGAAAGCTCAGTGTAAAAATGTTAGAATGCAAATAGGATTTGAGTAAGAACAGCAGTGGGGGGGTGAGCTTTTCGTTTTTTATGTGAGATAAGGTGAAGGTAAATAGTAACAATAATATGCAGCATAAATTGAAATTTTGAGGGAGGGATGGAGGGGAAGTCATGGGTGGAATGACTGATTGCTAAATTTGAAATGTTGTTGAAAATTTACAAATAAAATTATAAAAAACAAAACAATTGAACGAACATACAATGAAAGCAGCAGGTTATAAACGTAACTTCACAAATCAGAATGGAAGCTCAGTAAAAAACAACAGCCAATGTTGTCTAACCTTCCCACAAACTTGGTGCAAACAAACCAGAATGAATGCTTAGCAAACATACAACATCTTTGAGCCAAACTGCTGAGTTTATGCAAATAGACCAGAACAAATGCTCAATTAGAAGGTCACCTGGAAGTAACTTATATGTCACAATGATGAATCAGCTAAGGGGTGTGGTTTTGAAACGATGAAATCTATGAATTCGGAAGAATACATGTGTGCACACAGAGCGCACTTTGAAATACAAACATCCAAAGTGGAAAGCCATCTTAGGGAGGACCAAACAGCATAGCTAGATTTTGATATATATATATATATATATATATATATGCTTTCGTAGATTTTCACGGGTACAGGAATGCAGGTTTTGGTGTCCTCGGGTGTCTTCCCGTGTAAAAGTTGGGGTGTCTAGGCGACGTTTCGACGAGGTCTCACTCGTCATCTTCAGGCTGGTGCTTTCGGCTTCTTGTTACTGGAACAGAGCAGGATCTCAGTGTTTGAGTTCCTATAAATACTGTTGAGGAGGTGTGGTGTATAGCCTCCAATGTTCTGGGCAGAGAGGAAGTTCCCAGGCTAGTGTGCCTTTTCTTCTTTTGTTCCTTAATTGCTTGAGGGATATCTTGAGTGATTTCTTGAGTGATATCCTGAGTACCACTTAGGTGGGTCATTAGGTGTGGATTAGTTGCTAAAGCTTTTGTGTCTTGACCTCTTGAACTTTGTGAAGAGTTTTCTGAGAAGATGGCTGTACTGCTTTGTTGTGCTCTGGCTTGGCTTCGTGTATAGGGGCGAGCTGTGGTTTTGTGGCCTGTGCCAGCCAGATCTGTGTAGGGATTGCAGGGGGGTGCAGCATCCGGAGGTGCCATCGTGGTTTGGCTACTGGATGGTGTCTGTAATTTATCTGTGGAGAGGGTCTGGGTTTGGGTCTGGTGTGGTTGATTGGTGATGGCGTTCTGTGTGCCTCTGGATCTGGTGTCAGTTTTTGTGGGGAGGGCTAATTTCCAGATGTCTGGCAAGCGGGATGTGTCGTCACGCTTGTTCATGTTGTGAGGGTGTTTCTCTATCTCGATGGCTTCCATGATTATTCTCTTGTGGTGATGTTCCATGTTAGAGAGCAATTTGGAATCTGCAAAATTAATTTCGTGTCCTGTTTCTTTCATGTGTTGGAAAAGAGAGGAAGTTTTTTCTTCTTTTTTGACGGCATTCTTGTGTTCTGCG
>JAXCMG010000034.1:1495783-1567999 GCA_034642415.1 Podarcis siculus
CTTCTTCTTCTTCTTCTTCTTCTTCTTCTTCTTCTTCTTCTTCTTCTTCTTTGTGCCCCGCCCATTTGGCTGGGTTTCCACAGCCACTCAGAATATTAAAAAAAGATAAAACATCAAATATTAAACTTCCATAAACAGGGCTGCCTTCAGATGTCTTCTAAAAGTCAGATAGTTTTTTATTTCCTTGACATCTGATGGGAAGATGTTCCACAGGGCAGGCGCCACCACCAAGAAGGCCCTCTGCCTGGTTCCCTGTAACCTCCCTTCTCGCAGGGAGGGAACTGCCAGAAGGCCCTTGGAGCTGGACCTCAGTGTCCGAGCTGAACAGTGGGGGTGGAGACACTTCTTAAAGCCCTTAACAGCTTGGGACCAGTTTACTTGTGAGATCACTTTACCATATAGGCCCATACGACCGCTTCAGTCTGCAGAACTGGCAGTGTTACAGGTACCACATAATACTGATTCTGAACTTGTTGTTGGCACCCATCTAAATAAATCCATACACACTGGAACATCTGCCTCTTGACATCAGCCTTCGCTGCTCCTTTCAACACCTGCTTAAAATATATTTTTTTCTAGGCAAGCCTACCCAGACAGGCAGAAATCATCATTGAAACACCTCAGTCGATACCAGCTGGTTAAAATATATGTGCTCCATCAGGAATCTGGTGGCATTGTTGACAGGGGCAAGATCTGTCAAGATGGGCAGTTTAGAATGTATAGATGATCTCTGGCTCTGCTGGGTGTTCAGTGACCAACCTGGCTTAGCCAAAGATACACCAGCATAACTTAATAATAGTAATGTTATTATTTATACCCCCACCCGCCTGGCTGAGCCGAGGCCAGCGCAAGATGCCCAAAATGGACATTCTGGGGGTGTGGTTTGGGCAGTACCAGGAGGGGAGGGAGACACTTAGGCCGAATCCTAAGCTTGTTCTGCTCATTCAGATGATTGGCAGCCCTCCATAAAACACTATTTTAAAGGCATGTTTCCCCTCTTCCAGGCTTAGGCAGAGCAGCTGCAGCGGCTCCATAGCTGAACAGGATTTAGCTCTGGTGTACCTTTAGGGCAGTTTAACTTACGCCGGCTTGTATTACGCCAAGCTTCTTGTGTGCATAGGATTGCTTCCTATGTCTGGTCCACACTTCTCAATGTGAGGAGTTGTGGGAAGACAGCTGAAATGGGTAGTTATAAAAAATATTTAAAATAATAATATTTATTTATTTACCGCTCGTAGTTACGCAAAACTCTTAAGCAGTTTACAACACAGGTTAACAGCAAACACCAAAACAAAAAGGAGGGAATTTATACATAACTCAATAGAGCGGCGTCGTCGGTGTCAAAATAAACATTGCCACATAAAAAATCAGCTCCCCCCAAAAATGCGAGGAAAATCCATGGTAAAAGGACTAAATCCAAGCATCCTCTAAAGACCAGGCAGCAAAATAATTAAAAATGAAAATGAGCTGAAAAGTATAAATTTCACCTTTTTAAAAAAACGACAAACCCCAAAGCTGATTAGCAATGAAGCAAAAGAAAACCGACTCATTCTTCCCCACCACCATACGTCAAACCATCACCCCATGAAAATCACGAAGAAAACTTTGGCTTAGAATCAGTTTGATTCCCTCCCCCTCTTTCTTTTTCCTTTCTCCTCCTGTGAAGAGGCTGCATCCTAATGTTTTAATGTTGTATTTTAATCTTTTTTAAAAAAATGTATTTTAATCAACTTGTTTTTATTATTGGTTGTTAGCTGCCCTGAACCCGGTCTTGGCTGGGGAGGGCGGAGTATAAAGAAAAATATATTATTATTATTATTTAAAACAGCCACTGATAAGAGCCATTAAAAAAAATACACTGGGGCAAGAGAGATATCAGCCTAGCGGCTCAAAAGCAGGCTGCAATGGAATAATGCAAGGAGGATAGCTCAGTTGGTTAGAGCGTGGTGCCATTAAGGCCAAGGTTGCAGGTTCGATGCCCATATGGAACAGCTGCATATTCCTGCATTTCGGGGGGTTGGACTAGATGATCCTCAGGGTCCCTTCCAGTTCTGTGATTCTATATGAAGGGGCACGTGCTGGATTTCCAACAGCCATCCCCTTAGGGCATGTGAATTGGAGGCTCTTGGCTCTGTTCCCTCCTCCTTTTTTGCACGTGGCACACACTGGCCTGCTTTATCCCTTTGAGTTTGTTCTTCAAAGCACATGCCTAGTCTTGCAGATGCTTCCCTGTGGTTTGCGCCTCCTCCTTCACTCCCGCTGCCTGTCTGCCATGCAGAGAGAGTCATCTGGGTGGGTTGCAGGTACCTAGTGCGTTGGTATTTTAGGGCTGTTTGAGGAGCAGCTGATCTAAGGTTCTGATCCTACGTTTACTTACCGGGTTTGGGGCGGGGTGGGGGGCGATGGAGGAGAAATTTGAGTCAGTACACCTCTAAAGCCAGATCTATCTAGCAGATCCACGCTTTCTGAAACATTACAAGAACCGGAACGCAGCTCATCTTTGAAACATACATTTGTCTGAATTTTGCGGTGCAGTATTCCAGCCAAAAGTATACAAAAGCGCATATGATAGTGTGCCTGAGAATGAGGATATTAGATACAGCAGCACATTCTATTCAGGAAAAATCGCTTGCAAAAATGTGCACATCAGTCTAAACTGTGTATGTTCATTAGCAGAATTCTGCTCTAAAACGCTAAGGACTTTTCCCCTCAGTGGAAAATTTCTGCAAATATGTGGAGAACCCGAAATGAAGATTTGAAAAATGAGAAACTGAGAGAAACCTGAAATGAAGATTTGAAAAATGTGAAACTGAGAGAATGGAAATGTATAGATCCTTCAAGCCCTACCTGGGAGTAAGGCTTGTTAAACTCAATGGGACTTACTGCTGAGTAGTGTTTTCTTCTTGAAACAATGCTGAGCTGAATGGACCAGTGATTTAAAGCAGTTTTCTCTGCCCTTACAATATGAAACACCGGAGCATAAAATATTGTATTAATTCTCTCTACATGACTGGCAAACCTTACTGACTATCTGAGGCTGGCATTGAAAAATCTGAATTTTTCCTCCAGCTTTCCTAAGCAGTCTGTCCCTCTGGCTTTTGTTACCTGTCACCTACATATTGTGTGTGTGTGTGTGTGTGTGTGTGTGTGTGTGTGTGTGTGTGTAAATACACTTACAAAGCACCGAGACGAATTCCAGCCATGTGCAAAAGGTTAAATGGAAAGGTATTGCCCTAATGCACAAAGTACCTATGCAAAGGTGATGGTGGAAAGCGAAATCAATGGAAATTCTTCCCCCACAGAAGTCTATTTTCATATGCATTAATTATGCTTTTGTCTCACGCGGCTCGACTCGGGATCAGCCAGAAAGATTCATGGCTCAGAAAGATTCGGATCTGAGGCTTTACAGTCCTTAACTGATCCGCTTGCTGTCTGGCGTGCTGTTTCCAAATCATTCTTGGAAAACCCCAAGCGGTTGTAGTTCCAGGAGCCCTAGAGCACAGCTCCCCCCCTCTCCCCATAGCCCGACTCCCTTTCCTTATAACTCTGGGTGTAGAAACCACTGTCTCCAAGTGGGAAGAAACAGGCAAATAGGCAACAATCACTCCTTCTACCACTCTTACCATATTGGCCCGGATATAAGCTGCATCCACAAATAAGCCGCACCTTTAAAATTCGGGCGGGGGGAGAGGAAAAAAGACAATACCCAAATATAAGCCACTCCCTTAAAATTGGGTTACAGGCTGAAAGTCGCTGCAGTTGGTAGAATTTTAACTTGGAGCCAGTTTAAGCCTTTGATTTTCCAAGCCCGCAAAAGTTACCGTACAATCGCTGAAATTGCAAATCGCTATTCAATTGGCTACAATTTCCGCAGGCACTCACACCCGTAAATGGCACATGAACAGTCTCAAGCTCGCAAATCGACAATAAAACATTTACCGTATGTCTGTTTCAGCAGCGATATCGTAAAAAGGTCGATTTTTGTAAGGTTGCGAATTTAAGCTGCACTTTAACTTTTCATGGTTGGAATTTGGGGGGGAAAGTGAGGCTTATATTCAAGCCAATACGGTAACTTCATGGAAGTTCAGCAGCAGTTTAGTGGACATTTCCGCTAACTGACACACAATTGTATGCAATTTTGCCTAAGACAAGCATTTCTGCAAGGCCATTTCCCTGAATGTGATGCATATATTTTTTTGCATGTCCTTGTCACTAGTATACAAATCCAGGGTTGCCATATGTCCTCTTTTTCCAGGACACGTCCTCCTTTTCATGGGTAGAGTCGTCATAGCGATCCATAGTTAAAAGTTGAAGTTGACCCAGGTGTCCTCTTTTTTGCTCTTCAAAATATGGCAACCCTCTTTTCTTCCACACTTCCCCATGGCAAACGCACCTCTGTACTTATTAGTTTGCTGGAAAACTACATTGCAAAATTCGGAGAAGTGTGAATTTTGAAAGATAGCCGTGGTTCAGGCCTTGTAGTGTTTCAGGAAGAGTGAATTGTGTAGTTTTGCCTTTAAATGTGGACCGTATTGAATTGCTCCCCACTCCCTAGTGGAACAACCTTGAGTCTTTTCTGATTTTGATTTGACATTCCTTCCTCCCCACCAGCCAATTTGAATGTTTTGACCCAGAGCGATGGCCCAAGAGTATTTCTTAGGCCCAAGAGTATCTCTTCATCCAGACCCGACCGTGAATTGTTCATTTACAAACAGAGGCCTATCCTAGCCCAGGCTCATCCTCGAGGGTCAAGGTGTGAGGTTCCCATGGACCTGTTAACATTCTTGTAGTTCTTTGTTGGATTGGATAAATTCTACAAAAGACCTTTTCAAACCACCGGATTTTTCCTCTTGATTAACTAACTCTCTCTCTTAGCTCAGGCCTCTGTTCCCATGGAGACGTGTATTATGTTGTTTAAGAGGCAGGGTTTTTTCCACACACCCCCTTCCTTACTTAGCCTTGGTATAAATCACGGCTACTTGCACTAATTCTAAATGTACTGATCTTCTAGATTGCGTTTCAGCCGGAGATCTGTTTGTGTTCTTCTCTTCTTACTGGGGCTGCGCAAGGATGGGTGAATCTGTCTGTTTCTGTTTTTCCAATCTTAAATTCAGCTTTCCACATTTGCACATAGGTTGGCGGTTTTTATTTTGCAAAAGGATTTCTCTTCATAAGCACATTCTTGTAGGCAATTTTGCCTGAAATAAACCTTTCGGGAAAGAGATTCCCCTTACTAGAATGCATGAAAATGTATTTTATTTTCACTAATACATGCATTTATAGGTGCCCTTTGCAAGGGCCGGCCCACACATGAGGTAACATGAAGCAACTGCCTCAGGCGGCAGGATCCACAGGAGCAGCAGAACCCAATGTAGATCTTTATTCCACCCCCACCCCCATTCCTGATGTAGATCTTCACTCACCCCTTCTTCCCCGGCAGGGAGTGGGGACGCCATTTTGTGGTTTACCTCAGGTGCCAAAATGTCTTGGGCTAGCCCTGCCCTTTACGCTAGCATAGCTAGTTCCTGGACCCACTTCTAATCTGAACATACATTTGGGGACCTATTTCTTAACCTTTTACCACATATTTGCATGATGGTAGCACTCCTGTTGTGACTCACCGTGGATCAGGCCGCAATCCAGTAGTTGAAGAGGAGCACGCTAGTAAGTGCAGTGCACTTTCTATGGCTAGAGAGCTGCAATTCAAAATTCAGAGAAGTGCCGATCTCAAAAAATGGCTGCGTTTTGGTTTGCATATTGTTTCAGAAAGAGAAAATTAGGTAAGTTCGTTTTTAAAGGCGATCCAAATCTATGCCATATTTGGTGGGGAGTCCTGTTCCTCTTAGGGACGCGGCGGTGGCGCTGTGGGTAAAACCTCAGCGCCTAGGACTTGCCGATTGCATGATCGGCAGTTCGAATCCCCGCGGCGGGGTGAGCTCCCGTTGTTCAGTCCTAGCTCCTGCCCACATAGCAGTTCAAAAGCACCCCTAAGTGCAAGTAGATAAATAGGGACCGCTTTATAGCGGGAAGGTAAATGGCGTTTCTGTGTGCTGCGCTGGTGCTGGCTCACCAGCTGCAGCTTCGTCACGCTGGCCACGTGACCCGGAAGTGTCTCCGGACAGCGCTGGCCCCCGGCCTCTTAAGTGAGATGGGCGCACAACCCTAGAGTCGGACACGACTGGCCTGTACGGGCAGGGGTACCTTTACCTTTACCTTTACCTTTACCTGTTCCTCTGCCTTTAATAGTGGTCTTCCAGGCAAGCATTTAATAAAGCTTTTCCTGATGATATTATTATTATTAGTAGTAGTAGTACTTTGTCCATATGCCTGGGTTGCCCCAGCCACTCTGGGCAGCTTCCAACATAAACAAACATCAACAGAACAGAACATTACAAGCACCTTGATACAGGGCAGCCTTCAGATGTCTGCAGGCAATCGTATAATTATTTATCTCTTTGACATCTGATGGAAGGGCTTTCATGGGGCGAGAAGGCCCTTTGCCTGGTTCCCTGTAACTTTGCTTCTCACAGTGAGGGAACCTCAGTGTCTGGGCAGAACGATGGGGGTGGAGACACTCCTTCAGGTATACAGGACCGAGGCCGTTTAAGGCTTTAGAGGTCAGCATCAACACTTTGAAATTGTGCTCGGAAACGTACTGGGAGGGGGAAGATTGAGAAAGAGGTCACCAATTTCTGTGCATCAGGTGTTAAGAAGATCTGAAAAAGAAAGAAAAATTGGCAACCCTGTTTATTAGACATCTGGCATTTAGAGAGTGGGGCATTTCCTCCGTGCACTTATTCTGAATCAGTCTGGTAGCAGTTTAATTGTGCAAAGTGCTCCATGGCCATAATTTCTTTCGGCCTTGAGACTCTGTTCCAATTTTGCATAGGAAGCTACCTTATATCAAACCAGACCATTAGTCAGCCCAGCTCAAGATTGCCTGCTGCCCTCTCCAGGTTTTCAGACTGGGTTCCCAACTCCATCCTGGAGACTGAATCTGGGACCTTCTGCATTCAAAGCAGCGGCGTGGGGTGAAATTTTTCGTAGGGGAACAGTTAGGGACAGAAGCACCAGCTTGCAAGGGTGATGGGGGAGAGGTTGACATCATGTTTGTGATGTCTCGATGTCCTGACATCAGAAGCATGAGCTTCACACCTTCCTCCCTATAATAATAATAATTATTATTATTTATACACCGTCCATCTGGGTGGGTTTCCCCAGCCACTCTGGGCAACTCCCAACAGAATATTAAAAGCACGATAAAACATCAAACATTAGAAACTTCCCTAAACAGGGCTGCCTTCAGATGTCTTCTAAAAGTCAGGTAGTTGTTTATTTCCTTGACATCTGATGGGAGGGCATTCCACAGGGCGGGTGCCATCACCAAGAAGGCCCTCTGCCTGGTTCTCTGTAACCTCACTTCTTGCAGTGAGGGAACCACCAGAAGGCCCTCGGAGCTGGACCTCAGTGGACGATGGGGGTGGAAACGCTCCTTCAGGTATACTGGGCCGAGGCTGTTTAGAGCTCCCTAAGCTGGGCAAAAGATTCCTGGGCTTTGGGAAGGAGAAGGCAGGGCTCTGACATGATGCTGAAGCCCCCTGCCTCCTTCCCAAAGCCAGGTGGGCACTGGGAAGATGGTGGGAGGGCTCATGGGCCCATGGGGGCATCACGCCTCCCTCCCTAAGACAGACAGAAGCTTTTCAAGGCTTTGGGAAGGGGAACATTTATGGGGCTAGCCTAGTCCTCCTAGTCCACTGACCGCACACCACTGGTTCAAAGGCATGTGTTATACTGCTGATCTGTGAACTTTCTCGAAAGGGATGGAGCAGTGTGGCTGCACATTCATGGCTTGCTCAGAATACGTGGATTGCTATTGAATCTGCTGCTGTGTAGTTCCAGGATTAAGCCATGAAATAGTGAATGAGGAGCTTGCAGCCTTCTGGATTTTGTTGGCTAAACATTGTCCATGTTTCCATGTTGTCTAATGCTGATGGGAGTTGAGAAGCCCAACAACATCCAGAGAGCCTCGGGTTCCCCATCCCCGGTTCAGAGCACACAAAATCCCAACAGCATTTCTGAGCGTATGCGAAGCGCCTTTCTGAGGCCAATGAAGCAAGGCAGCCGGGCTCTGTGCATCTGGAATGAGCAGCGAAGCCTTCCAAAGCACATGGCAAGACTTCTAAAGAGCTGCGAGCTCCGGTCACCTCTCGGACGAGGGTTTTGCAATAGGCCTTGTTTGCTCACGCTGCGGTACCTACTTAAAAAATAACAAACATATTAACACCACCAGGGCAAAAACAGTGGGAGAGCGGGGGGGGGGGGAATGAGAGGAGAGCCAGACTTCTTGGCTTTCGCATTTCTGAGACAGCTGGAGGGTCTCCCTCGCTCTCCTACCCATTTGACAAGGATGTCTTGTGCCCTGGAGAGGATTTCTGACGGCAGCAGCTGCACGGCTCGGAAAGCATCTGTGGAGACATTCCAAAGATTCATTTGCAAACTTCTTGATGAAGTTGAGGGCTTCTCTGTCGATAGCAACGGGCAATTCTGGTTTTCCCCCCTCGTTTTTCCTCCAAGAACAGCAGACCCCCCACCCTCACCCCATAGCCTTTAGGTGAAAAGGGGAGAAAGAGGCAGCTGTGCGCTGTGGAACATGTGTCTGCATGTGCAAGCACTGTGAGAAAGTTTGGGGATTTGATCTGCGAGCGGTGTTTTAGCAAAGGGGCAGAGTTTAATTTCACCCTTGAAGTCAATTTTGAATGCACGGGGGTTTTGCTTTCTCCTAAAAATGTACAGCAAAGGGGCTTGGAACCCTAGAATCATAGACTTGTAGAGGGATCCTGAGGGTCAACTCATTCAACCCCCCCCCCCGGTGGCACCTTCTAAAGGCTTACACATTTATTGGAATCCATCCTTTACTAAAGGACTACCGACAAGGGATATTTTGACGACGGTTAAAAATGATGGACTTAACCTGTAGGTTAAAAATGACGGACTTAATCTATAGCTAAGGATAGGGGGAGAAATGTGATTCCGTTCCCATTTAATAGAATCACAGAATCATAAAATTGTAGAGTTGGAAGAGTCGTCTAGTCCAACCCCCCCCCCAGCAATGCAAACTTAGCCCATTCACGCTTCCCAAAACAACGTTCAAATTGAAACACATAGACCATCCTTTGAATTTTGCACTTCTCCGAATTTTGTAATGCCCTTCTCCAGCCAAAAGTATCATGTGTGTATAAGTTAGTGCGATGTGTGCCTCCAAATGCATGTAATTGGTTGAAATAACATACAAAAGCGCATTTTGTTAGGGGAAATTGCTCTGCAAAAAAGAAGTGCCTATCAAGGGCAATTCACTGATGAATTTTGATGAGGACTTTACAAAACAAAACAGATCAAACAGATATGGGGATGTTCAGAACTGAATGTGAGACTGGAGAAATGAGAAACTGAGAGGAAGGGAAGCAGACATTTCTGCCCTTCCCTACTGAGCATGCTCTGCCAACCAGGTGATTGCTGGGAGATGAAGTTCCTTCTGGGTATTCGTAAAGAACTCTCCCCACCCTTGAGAAACGTAAAGTCCAAAGGGTAAGCAGGTTTGTTTGGAGAGTGTTGCTCTGCATCTGTCCTTTGCTCCCTCCCCCCACCCACTCCACAAATAATGCCTTTTCACCTTTGAGAAAGGGGTAAGGATGCTTTGTAAAAGCAGATCTTCCCTAAAGCCAGGGCCGGCCCACCTATGAGGCAAAGTGAGGCAAGCACCACAGGTGGCAAGATCCGTAGGGGTAGCAGATTTGACCTTCAAATAATGCATCACCGGCTGCTATCGCTGACCTGGCAGCTGCAATATCTGCAGTCCACTCCTTGGAGGGCAGATCTACTGTCTCTTGGGCAGCCCCCCCCCCAGTGGCATACCATGGGTTGCCAGCACCCAGGGCCACACAGAGGGGGTGGGAGGGAAGCAGACGGAGTACCCATGGACATTCAACTGCCTAATGGCGCTTGCGTCACCCAGGAGATCACAGCCACAGAGATGAGAAAAGAAGAGTCATTCCGTTGTCTGGAGAGGTCACTTCCTGGTCCGCATGGAGAAGCTGTTTTCAATGGAGCCCAGCGACAGAAGCACGCAGCTATATTGAGGCAGCACTGGGCGCTGAAATTTTGTGCCCCCTAACAATTTTGCGCCTGGGGCAACCGTCCCTGTGCCCCCATGATATGCCTCCTCCCCTTTTCCCCCTGGTGGGCGGGGTTCGCCTCAGGTGCCAAAATGTCTTGGGCTGGCCCTGGCTACACCCAGGGGCATGACTGGCTCAAGTGTCTTCGACTGAATGGAGATCCCTTGTGTGCATTTTTCAAGATAGCTATCCTGAATTCTGAACCTTGAAGTAGAATACGGTTGGGCGATATATCAATATATCGTCCAAAACCGGTTTGAAGTCCGTATCGTGATATTGATTTCATAATTTTTGACCTGAATATATCACAAATCATGATGTGTGTGTGCATGCGCTATGCAAAAATCACAATGTGGGAAAAACCGTGAAGCCAGCCAATGCCTCTACATAACTCCATCCTTATTTCAGACATCATGCTATATCAGTATATCGCAATATTCAGTTGGTGATCTATCATGATGTTTAAAACCAGGTATCACCCAGCCCCTAAACTTGAAACCCTCCACTTTTTGCACAGATTCCTGAAAATTTCAGCTTTTGCATACAGCAGGTCGGGAGCAACACCCATAACATCTCTGGCACTATATAAGGCAGGAATTCGAAATCTATGGTGCTTCAGATGTTGTTGGACAGTGATGAATGGAGTTCTAATGCAGGGCAAATGGTTCCTCTCCTCTGGTATGATGAGTATCTTGATTTCCTGTTCTATACAGCGCAGAGCACATTGGGGCTGCTGATTAAACAAGGGGGTACAGTTTGAAAATGGGGGGGGCACAAATTTGCAGAGGCTGTGGCTTTTGCAGCATGTCTATGCAAAACCGTGCCAGCTTTAAAGGCTACTCAGTAAACACATGAGACGTAACCGGCTGTGTTTTTAGATAAATAAGATATACTATTCATAGTATCAAATTGTAAATTTCAACAGAAGTAACTGTTTAACAAACGAACAAAGCAGAAGACCCAGTGGATCAGATCATTCTACAGTCAGTTCATCCATAAGGTCCATCCATGTAATGGTGTCTATTCCACCTGTCTGTTCATAAAGTCCAAACCATCCACATGAAAGGTTGTTACAGTTCCACAAAATCCTTTCACAAAGTCTAAGACAAGGATTTCCGGAATACTGGCCTTGTTTCGCTGTCCTGGGCTTCATCAGTAGTTAAAGCTCATATGTGATATTACAGGACAGTGGATCTTAATCATAGGATCATAGAATCATAGAGTTGGAAGAGACCACAAGGGCCATCGAGTCCAACCCCCTGCCAAGCAGGAAACACCATCAGAGCACTCCTGACATATGGTTGTCAAGCCTCTGCTTAAAGACCTCCAAAGAAGGAGACTCCACCACACTCCTTGGCAGCAAATTCCACTGTGGAACAGCTCTTACTGTCAGGAAGTTCTTCCTAATGTTTAGGTGGAATCTTCTTTCCTGCAGTTTGGATCCATTGCTCCGTGTCCGCTTCTCTGGAGCAGCAGAAAACAACCTTTCTCCCTCCTCTATGTGACATCCTTTTATATATTTGAACATGGCTATCATATCACCCCTTAACCTCCTCTTCTCCAGGCTAAACATGCCCAGCTCCCTTAGCCGTTCCTCATAAGGCATCATTTCCAGGCCTTTGACCATTTTGGTTGCCCTCCTCTGGACACGTTCCAGTTTGTCAGTGTCCTTCTTGAACTCTGGTGCCCAGAACTGGACACAGTACTCCAGGTGAGGTCTGACCAGAGCAGAAGACAGTGGCACTATTACTTCCCTTGATCTAGATGCTATACTCCTATTGATGCAGCCCAGAATTGCATTGGCTTTTTTAGCTGCCGCGTCACACTGTTGGCTCATGTCAAGTTTGTGGTCAACCAAGACTCCTATATCCTTTTCACATGTACTGCTCTCAAGCCAGGTGTCACCCATCTTGTATTTGTGCCTCTCATTTTTTTTGCCCAATATCTTATGGCATATTAGTAGCTGCAGCATGCTTTACGGGAGTATGCTTTACGTGACCATGGGTTGGTTTGTTGTAGCTTTAAAGGCTAGACATTATTGTAAGGGGAAGCTTTTACGAGCGAGGATGGGACCGCGTGGCGGCCTGCATGACTGCAGAGCTTTCTTTTCCCTTCCAAAAACATTTATAGCTCCTGTAGCAGCAGCAATTGTTGGATAACTTTAGGAAGCACATCTTGGGCTCCTTTGAAAAGATGTTAGCACTGACCTTTGCAAAACTGACAGAAACTTTCTGCTGATTTATTTTTTTAAAAAAGTTGCATCCTTCCTTGTTACGCTTCTTGGAAGGGGTCCCAGGTCAGAGAACAAAACAAAGGGAACAGGTGTTGGGGGTGGGGCTTCTTCAATGCAACTTTGGATTAATGATAAAAGCTGATAAATGGGTGACTTTTTTTAGTTGCTGTGATTCCTGGAAAGAGAGCTTTGAAGAGAGACTCCCTCTCCCCAAATCACCACCACAATGCTTTCCTCCTTAAGAACGAGACTAGATTAGGGTTTTAGGATGACAGGGGAGGGAAGCCTTGATCAAAGTTCAGGTGTGCTGGCTAAAATTTTGAAATTCAAGAGGCTTAGCTGGCCTTGAAAGCTTCCCCCAGGTTGGGATATCTGAATCTATTCCTTTCGCTTTGGAACTGGTTTCTTTTAAACCCATAATACCGTTCTGTTTCTGCATGAATCTGTGATTTATTACTTTTGTTTAAAAACCCTCTTCAAATGCATATTCAAATGCTGCTTTTGCTGCATTTGAGCCATCATCACCTGAGCAACATTCACAGAGGTGTGAAATCAGATGGGACAGCTAGGTTTTCGAGTCGCGCATTAGTCCGTGACATGCAGATGGGGTGTGTGTGTGTGTGCGTGTGTGTGCGTGTGCGTGTGCGTGTGCGTGTGCAGGAATTTACAAATATCAAGTTTCTTAACCCTCCCAACTGAAACATCTACCATGCACATCTCCTTGCCTTTTTCTCATGACTATGAATCACTGCTTGCCCTTTGCATCCCTTCTTCTTCTTTTAAATATTTTTTATTATTTTTTTAACAACAAGAACAACAAATGTCATAATTCCAAAACAGGAGCTGTAAAACACCCAAATTGGAATGTTCACAATAGTAGGATACACAATAACCAATTTGGCGTTCAGTCAATATAATATACACAATAATAAAAAGGATTGCAGCAAAGTACTCAAACTACGAATAATATATGCTAAATCACTAACATAGTACATATATTTAGTGCATAGTGCTAAACATAGTACAGCCCTCAACCAATCTGGAGGGCACCATGTTGGCAAAGGCTGCCATAGTATCTCTCCCCTCCATTATTACCCAGGACCCCCCACCAGCCTTGATATGGCCCAGTTTCTTGACTGCTCAGTTGGGCCACTGTTTCATGTCAATTTCACATCCGTGCTGCGGCAAAACAGACAGCACATCTGGCTGTTTGAAAGTGGCATTGACCTCGTCGTAAATCTCGCTGGCTTCTTTTGACGCAGAATATTAGATTTAGGTTTGTTCCATTTGTAGCTTCGAATATGAGCCAGGGTTTCAGTAGTCCTTTTGCAACACACACCTGGTTTGCCTTAATTAAACCAGCGGAGGGGAGCTTCGACCAACTTCAGCAACTAAGCCCTGACAAAGCTCACCTTGGCTGGACTCAACAGCCCATACTGTTGGTCTTTTGCACTTTTGTACCTTTGCTTATCTTAATTTATTTATGGCGCAATCTAGCCAAGGTGAAGAGCTCTTCTTCCCCCAGTTTTCCAGGAGAGATTTAAACCTGCACGTTAAGAGGATTAAAAAATGCTTATCTTTGGACAGTTCACGCGCTTGCAGAGCAGCTCTTGCAAAACATACCAAGTCAGCTTATCAGCTGGATCTACCATTTTCTGCACATGTACATGGGCAAATGACTTGGAGTGCTCCAATATCTTATTTTGGAGGAGTAGTAGTAATTATTATTATTATTATTATTATTATTATTATTATTATTATTATTATTATTTAAACCCTGTCCATCTGGCTGGGTTTCCCCCAGCCACTCTGGGCAACTCCCAAAATATTAAAAACACGATAAAACATCAAACATTAAAAACTTCCCTAAACAGATGTCTTTTAAAAGTCAGATAGCTGTTTATTTCCTTGACATCTGATGGGAGGGAGTTCCACAGGGTGGGCGCCACCACCAAGAAGGCCCTCTGCCTGGTTCCCTGTAGCCTCACTTCTCGCAGTGAGGGAACCGCCAGAAGGCCCTTGGCGCTGGACCTCAGTGTCCGGGCTGAACAATGGGGGTGCAGATGCTCCTTCAGGTATACTGGGCCAAGAACTTTAAAGTAGGACTTTAAAGGTCAGCACCAGCACTTTGAATTGTGCTCGGAAACGTACTGAAAGCCAATGTAGGTCTTTCAGGATCAGTGTTATATGGCCTCGGCGACTGCTCCCAGTCACCAGTCTAGCTGCTGTGTAGTGTTTTCCTTGAAGTATGTCGCAAAAGTTGCACACCATTTTCTTGAAACTGAAGCAGCCCTTCTGCTTTCAATGTTCCTAAATGTGCAGCTTTGGAGCATACAGAAACACTCCTCCTTGGTTTTCTCCTTGTGCGCTTTCTCTGGAGTGATCCCAGGAGCCAATCCTCAGTGGCTGACTCTCTTTTCACTCTGACTGGCTCTAATCAGCACAAACGGCAAGAAGGCTTATTCTCAGTGGCGAAAAGGATCCCCTTCCTTGCTCATTGGGCGGCACTTAGATGCTGACAGTGGCATATTGGTGGTTGTCGGTGCCCGGGGCAGGCGGGTGCACACCAGACAAGGGGCGCCAGCCCAGCCCTCACTGCTGACGCCACTGGAGCAACCCCACCCCCACCACAGCAAAGTGGGGCAGCACTGAGCCACCTCCTTGCCTGTGCAGGGGGGAGCTCGGTGGACAGAGAGGAGCACCGGGCCAGGACACGCTGGGGGTGCCTGGTTCATGCCCCTCAAAAAATGTGCACTGTGGGCCACACACACACCCTGACACACATGCACACACACACACACACATGCATACACACCAATACTATGCCCCCTGGCTAGAGACTGGGACCCTGCAGGAGAAATAGTCATGGGTGTTGGCCCCAGGCAACCCTGAACCGCTGCACCTATGGAACCAACCCTAATGCTTGCCGTGTTTAATGATATATGCAAATGTCTTGAGGTAGAAGCTGACACTGCCCACAGTCCAAATGTGTGTGGGATTCTAAGAAGGTAGACACAATAATAACTTTTCTTAACGTCCCTCCAAAATCTGTTTGACCCACTCCCTCTCCCCAACAAATCTTCCCATCCCCAAATCCTCGCTCATCTTCCTTAGTAAATATACATATATTTGGCCTGGTGCTGTTTAGTTTACTTGAGTTTATTTATATGTCAGTTTTCTCCTTTGGAATGTGCTCAAAGGCGCTCGCCGTCGACCTCAAATAAACATCCACCCAGCGTTTGGAAAACAATTCAATTAACAATTCATAATAGCATGTCAAACAAATGGAAATGAAGTCATCAATTCAATAAACATACCATAAATGTAATATTTACAAGGATGACATACAGTCCGCTGCCTCATTTTATTTTATTTTAGTTCATGTTTACCTCGCTTTGCCTCCATGAGGTTCAAAGAGACGTATGTGGCCCTTCATTTTATTCTCACAACAACCCTGCGAGTAGAATAGACTGAGAGATAATGAGTGGACCCGGTAGGCTTTGAAGCTCTAATTTGCACTTCATTAATATTTAGCAATCGGATACAAAACGAAGGTCCAAATTAGCAGCAATAAAATAAAATAGCAAAACCAACCCTTACTGCTGTTGCTGGTTCTGGGATCCTTCAGCAGCCTGGATTTAAATACAGTTTGGGATCTTGCAAGGTGGGGGTCACACTGGGCTATATCAGGCCTCTCCAATTCTGGTGCCCCTCCAGACGTTTTGGACCACAACTCACACCAGTCAGCTAGATGGTTCTCAGCTGGCTCCCTCAACACTCTTCCAAGGAGGCATTTCATCAGATCCTGTTGGTGTTCCAGCCCAGTGCAGGTGGTCTGCCAATTATCCTGGTAGAATTTCCCATTAATCCGCCATGATCCAATTGCAGGACTCAACGGCCAGCTGGCATGTTGTCAGGCAGTATCAAGCAGAGACCCTGATTCTTGAGGGAGTTCATGCAGGGACACAACAGTTCCACCAGAGATGAGGAATCTTCCCGTCTTGTTCGGAAAATCATTGTGTCAGGTGTGCATGCAGGAGCCAGGCCCTGTGACCAATAGGACTTTGCAGGACTGGGGCCTTCCTAAGTTTGTTCTGAGGAGGCAAGGCGCGGCCTCACAGGTGAGGCCAATTGGTAACTCACAGCACCTGGTGGCAAGAGCTGGGAAGGGATATAAGGTCAGCATTTCCCTTCGGCTCTTTGCCACAGCAACACGCTTCCTGCCTTGCTGAATTTGGCTTCTTGCTTCCTGATCCTTGAACCTCGGCTTCTTTACTCCCTGATTCTTGATCGTCGGACCCTTGACTTTGTGACTCCTTGCTTCCTTACCCTTGGCTTCTCGACTCCCGGCTCTCTGACCCCCACTCTTGGCTTTCTGACTCCTGGCTTCTGGACTCCCGTTCCTGCTCCCACCCCGCCATCTTGCCCCCGGTCCTGACATCCCCTGCCGGGACTTTGATCACCCGTGAACCGGACCGTGACACCTTGGTTCTTCCAGGCATCTGAATGTGGCCCTTGGTGATGGGGCCAAGACAACAGGTCAGCAGGATAGCATGGATTTTGGGTAGAAATAGGAAGTGACCTTGCAACAAGCAGATAACTGGTCCACAGAGTTCAGCCTTGTCTGTAACCGGAGTGAGGAACCTGTGGTCCTCAGATGTTGTTGGACTGGAACTCCCATCATCCCTAGTTCACAGGACCAATGGTCAGGAATGATGGCAGTTATAGTCCATCTGGAGACCCAAATTTGAGAAGCACTGTCCTCCATCTCTGGTCTGCATATGGTATGGCTGGTGGTATCATCCCAAAGATTCAGCCAGGACCTTTCCAAAACATACCTGGAGATGCCAGGGATCAAATCTCTGCAAAGCATCAAAGTGCATGCTCTACTACTCAACTATGACCCAACCTGGTTGTTTTAAGCCACAAAACTTGTTAGGCTTGGAGCACCAGTGGCAGTTGTTGCCCATTGAGACTGGTGGGGTGGGAAGCACGGATCCCAACAGCAGGTGGTGCTGGAAGGAAAAGAAGAGTTTGGATTTGATATCCCACTTTATCACTACCCTGAGGAGTCTCAGAGAGGCTCACAATCTCCTTTGCCTTCCTCCCCCACAACAAACACTCTGTGAGGTGAGTGAGGCTGAGAGACTTCAGAGAACTGTGACTAGCCCAAGGTCACCCAGCAGTTGCATGTGGAGGAGCAGGGAAGCGAACCCGGTTCACCAGATTATGAATCCACTGTTCTTAACCACTACACCACACTGGCTCTAGAGCCAATGGTGGGCGGAACCAACTAATTATATTTTTGCCCCCATACTCCTGCAGTACAAGGAGAACACTGAGGCTGAGGGCGAGGAAGCAGACAGCCGTAGCCACTCTCTGAACCTGTTGTAAGAAAACAGGTGGTCTTGGAGCAATCAAGATGGAAGTTGGTTGGGCAGCACCCCATTTGTCCTAATGGACTGACTTCCACTGCCTTGCAGGTCTTTTGCCGGCTGTCAGTCTTCCGGGGAATCGGCTGCCTCCCATGGGGCAGCCCAGAATCAGGGAAGCAATATGAGTTCTTACCAAGCAATTGATTCAATAATTCACAGAGAATGATGAAGGAAAGCAGCCTTCCTAAAAATGGCGCTGCTCCAATTGAGCTCCATCCATTCCCCTCCCTTCCTAGCAACAGCACTTCCTATTACAGTGGCCACCAGGGGCTAATTGTCTCTGAGTCCTTTGGTCTTCCACTTTCAACACATGCTGGGTTCTGGGAGAAGGGGGGTCAGAAATGCTCTCCAGTGATAATGTGTCAGCTGGCTGCTCTGTCTCTGTCTCCCCCTTCTTTTCTCCCAACACCTCCAAACTCTTCTGTTCACCTGTCTCTGAGCTATGACCTTCCTCAAACCACTGCTGTAATTCAATACAATAGTACCTCGGGTTACAGACGCTTCAGGTTACAGACGCTTCAGGTTACAGACTCCGCTAACCCAGAAATAGTACCTCGGGTTAAGAACTTTGCTTCAGGATGAGAACAGAAATCGCACGACGACGGTGCAGCGGCAGAGGGATGCGCCATTAGCTAAAGTGGTACCTCAGGTTAAGAACAGTTTCAGGTTCAGAACGGACCTCCAGAACGAATTAAGTTCTTAACCCGAGGTACCACTGTACTGCCTTCCTCTTCTCTGGGAAGTTCAGGAGGAGGGGCGTCGGTCTCCACCATTCCGCCTCAGTCTTGTCCCCCTCAGTCCAGTCCCTTACACCGGCTTTCTGGGAATGTCTTCTTCCTTTTACAGTCATACCTCAGGTTACAGACACTTCCGGTTGCGTTTCTTCAGGTTACGGACCGCCGAAACCCGGAAGTACCAGAACGGGTTACTTCTGGGTTTTGGCAGTCGCACGTGTGCAGAAGCGCT
The DNA here is from genome assembly GCA_034642415.1 of Podarcis siculus. Taxonomy (NCBI): domain Eukaryota; kingdom Metazoa; phylum Chordata; class Lepidosauria; order Squamata; family Lacertidae; genus Podarcis; species Podarcis siculus. The sequence continues at coordinate 1,514,590 of JAXCMG010000034.1, forward strand.
AAATTGCACTTTGCACATGCACAGAAGCACCGAATCACAACCCATGCGTGCGCAGATGCGCGGCTGCGGGTTGCGAACATTGCGGGTTGCGAACGTGCATCCCACACGGATCACGTTCGCAACCCGAGCGTCCACTGTATGTTTCTTTACCGTGCTTCATGTTTCCTCCCTGCTTGGAAGTTCTAGGTAATGGTTTCTTTCTGACCTGTGAGCTCACCTGCTTGCACATGAAACAGGTATCATTCCACTTCATTACTCTTAGGCTGCTTATTCATCATCATCATGACACACAGCGCAGCAGAGGCGCCAGGAAAGAACGCTTCCAGCTTCAAGTTCCTTGGCAACCGCCATGAGGCTCTTGGCTCAGAACTGCAGCGTCAGTTGCTACTTATCATTGCAGGGTAGCAACGCGAGCCGCTGGCCCAAGTTCCTGTTGAATTGGCCGGAGATTACCCATTTTACGTCACAACCCAAAGCCAGGCTTTGCCAAGTGGCAGGGCCACATCCACAGGACAAGCCAGCCAGGTGTCGAAGGTGGCAGGGGGGCAGGTAAATTGCTGTACACACCTGGAGCCCCTTCGGGGGCTGCCCCCAGTGCGACTCTCACCCGTGCTACTTCCACCTGCCTGGATTTTTGGGGTGGGTGGAGCACTCCAACACAAAGAGGCTCCAATGAAAACCTCGGAAACAAATTCCCACTCGGCAACACTTGCAATAAGTCTTCCACCTTTGTTAGCGCAAAGGACACTGGGGTTCAGCTCCAAGGGCCTTCTGGCAGTTCCCTCCCTGCGAGACGTGAGGCTACAGGGAACCAGGCAGAGGGCCTTCTCGGTAGTGGCGCCCACCCTGTGGAACACCCTCCCACCAGATGTCAAGGAAATAAGGTCCAACACAAGGACGTGCTTTCGAACTGCTAGGTGGGCAGGAGCAGGGACTGAGCAACGGGAGCTCACCCCATCGCGGGGATTCGAACCACTGACCTTCTGATCGGCAAGTCCTAGGCTCTGTGGTTTAACCCACAGTGCCACCCGTGTCCCAATGAACGAGGGTAGGGAGGTTGAAAAACAGGAGCCCTGCTAGATTTCATTTAAACCTTCAGACCTCTGTTGAATGAGACCCCAAATCCTGCCTAGGACAATCCCTTTTAAGGCTGCGCAGTCCAGTTAAAACAGGGCTCAGCTTGTGGAGAGAGAGGAGTCTTCAGGTTCTCCTGAAAGCAGCAGCTTCTGCCTGGACCCCAAGGCCAAGTGCTCTGAGGTAGGGAGATGGGAAGAGGCCTTACCTTTGAAAGTGACCCAGAAACTACAACTAATCCAGAATGTGGCAGCTAGACTGGTGACTGGGAGCAGCCGCCAAGATCACATAACACCAGTCTTGAAAGACCTACATTGGCTCCCAGTACGTTTCCGGGCACAATTCAAAGTGTTGGTGCTGACGTTTAAAGCCCTAAACGGCGTCAGTCCAGTATACCTGAAGGAGCGTCTCCACCCCCATCATTCAGCCCAGACACTGAGGTCCAGCTCCAAGGAGGGCCTTCTGGCGGTTCCCCCACTGCAAGAAGCCAAGTTACAGGGAACCAGGCAGAGGGCCTTCTCGGTAGTGGCACCCGCCCTGTGGAACGCCCTCCCACCAGATGTTAAAGAGAACAACAACTACCAGGCTTTTAGAAGACATCTGAAGGGAGCCCTGTTTGGGGAAGTTTTTAATGTTTGATGTTTTGTCACTTTTTTATATATTCTGCTGGGAGTCGCCTAGGGTGGCTGGGGAAACCCAGCCAGATGGTGGGGTATAAATAATAGATTATTATTAATTATTATAAAGGGGGGTTGCCAATATGGTGCCCTGAGTGAGGATAACATTTATTTTCACAAAAATTCCTTTTGGTACAGTTGCTGTTTAAATGAATCTTCTCCGTAGGTAACAGTATAAATATAATATTATTATTATTAATATTATTATTATTATTATTATTATTAATATTAATATATTTTGTGCCCTGCCCGCACTGCCCTAAATACAGTGCTATAATGACTTTGTGAAGGACTCCCTCATAAAGGGACTGTGTATTAATTCATTCTCTCCAAAATAATTTTGATTTTTTTTTGAATTTTTAAAGGGCTTTCCTGCTCATTCTGCTGAGTGGGAGCTCCCCCAATGTCCCGGCCTACCCGTGTCCTAAATATGGTTTCGGGTTATTTTAGTGATTTTTGGTGCTCTTAGCCATCTTATGGCTTCCACTTCATTTGCGTCCGGTCATGTGAAGATTACTTTATCTACCTATCATCTAGCAATCTACCCATTTCTGCTTCCTTCTATTTCAAGTTTCACATAGCTTGGCCTTTGCTTCCTGAGGAAACCACAGCCAAACCTGCCACAAATTTAAAGTTCTCCAGAGTGCCTAAGCATTAGCATCATAGAATCAAAGAAGGTATCCCAAGGGTCATCTAGTCCAACCCGCTGCAATGCAGGAATCTCAGCTAAAGCACCCATGGCAGATGGCCACCCAACCTCTGCTTAAAAACCTCCAAAGAGTCCACAACCTCCCGAGGGAGACCGTCCTACTGACAAACAGCTCCTACTGCCAGAAAGCTCTTCCTGGAATCTCCTTTCTTGTAACTTGAAGCCATTGGTTCGAGTCCTACCCTCCAGAGCAGGAGAAAACAAGCCTGTTCCCTCTTCCACTTACATCCCTTAAGATATTTGAAGATAACTATCATATCTCCATATTAGAGTAGGAGCACCACCTGTGTAGGGTGTGTGACCAGGGTAAAGATGTATGCAGCTGTACATAATTTTAGCATTGAGCCTTGCACTTGCTGTGGTTTAGCCAGACACATGCATGTGGGTTAGAGAGAGATGCACAAACCTTTCACCTGCATCCTCTGGTCTCTCACTGCATCTTCCCGCTTCCTTTCTTGATGTGCTGCAGCAAGCCACAGAACTCTACAGCTGAGTGTAGTTTCTCATTATGAGCAAATTGGGGGTGGGGGTGGGCACATGCTGTGGTTGCCATGTCAGAACACAGCATCTTAAACCACTGTCTGAAAACCTTTTTAAAGGGTCTGGCTCATTCTAAGGCTGATAATACAGTCGTATCTTGGATCCCGAATGCCTTGCAAGTCAAACGTTTTGGCTCCCAAACGCCACAAACCTGAGTGTTCCGGTTTGTGAACGTTCTTTGGAACCTGAACGCCTGACGGGGCTTCCATGGCTTCCGATTGGCTGCAGGAGCTTTCTGCAGCCAATCGGAAGCTGCGCCTTGGTTTTCCGAATGTTTTGGAAGTTGAACGGACTTTCGGAACGGATTCTGTTTGACTTCTGAGGTACCACTGTACAGTGGTACCTCGGGTTACATACGCTTCAGGTTACATACGCTTCAGGTTACAGACTCCGCTAACCCAGAAATAGTACCTCGGGTTAAGAACTTTGCTTCAGGATGAGAACAGAAATCGTGCTCCGGCGGCGCGGCAGCAGCAGGATGCCCCATTAGCTAAAGTGGTGCATTAAGTTAAGAACAGTTTCAGGTTAAGAACGGACCTCTGGAATGAATTAAGTACTTAACCTGAGGTACCACTATAATAGCAACAACAATATTAATTTTATTATTTATACCCACTCATCTGGCTGGGTTTCCCCAACCACTCTGGGAGGCTTACAACATATCTAAAAACATAATAAAAACATCAGTCCTTAAAAACTTCCCTAAACAGCGCTTCCTTCAGATTAACAACAATAATAGTAACCAGGGCAGGCTCCAGAAGGTGGACATTTGCCCAGGCCCTAAGACCAGTAGAAACTCAATTGTCCTAACAGTCCTTTTCAAATTGCATAGGGAATACAGGAAGATCAGATGCAGCCTCAGAGATTTCTCAGTTTGCCTGTCCCATCTCTTCCAGATTTTGGGGAGCACTGAGGACCCCCAAAATCTTGGAGCCAGGACTGCCAGTAACCATTATTTTCCAGCTTGGATATAACCAGAGGCACTGCTAGTAGTTAAAATCTTTAAAATACCTAGTTATTTAAAATATTTGGGCTATGGGCCTGTAGACAGGAACTTACATCTATTTGTATAAATTAGCATATGCAAAGCTTATGCAAATTTAAAAGAGTAGAATTTAAACTTCGCAAAAGCCAAACCCCCAAAATTCCCATTCAAGTCACCGCAAAGAAAGTCTTCCTTTAATTTTTCACCACACCCTAGATCAATTCTTTTTCAATTAATTCTCTCCTAATTAATTTCCTAATAGGTCCTGCTTCAGATCAGTTCCCCTTCAGCTACCTGCTGTCACCACCATCAAATCATCGATAGATAAAGCCATGTGAAATTAATTTATTTTCCTCCAAATTAATATCCCACCAGCAACCCAGATCTCTCTCCCTCTCTTTCACATACACCTCATTCAATTATCCCCAAATGCATTAGCAATCCAGAACAACTTGATAAGCTTCAAAAAATATTTCTGCATTTTGCCCACCCTGGCAACAGCCCTGTAAACCATGGTGAGTTGAAGGCTTTTGTGGTTAACTATAGTGCACTGAAGGGACGCGGGTGGTGCTGTGAGTTAAGCAACAGAGCCTAGGACTTACCGATCAGAAGGTCGGTGGTTCGAATCCCTGCGACGGGGTGAGCTCCCGTTGCTTGGTCCCTGCTCCTGCCCACCTAGCAGTTTGAAAGCATGTCAAAGTACAAGTAGAGAAATAGGTACCGCTCCGGCGGGAAGGTAAACGGCGTTTCCGTGTGCTGCTCTGGTTCGCCAGAAGTGGCTCAGTCATGCTGGCCACATGACCCGGAACCTGTACGCCAATAAATCTCAGCCAATAAAGCGAGATGAGTGCTGCAACCCCAGAGTCGGTCACGACTGGACCTAACGGTCAGGGGTCCCTTTACCTTTGCACTGAGAAAGGAGGAAGGGGTTGGTGTGCCCAAGCAAAAGGCTCATTCATATTTTGATATATTAAGACAATTTTCTGAATGCATCAATGTCTTCTCTGGATCAATCACGGAGAAAAATATTGAAGCTTCCATGTACAGCAGCGAGTGGCCAAGAATGGAGATATCATTAATCTCTCCCCCCCCCCGCTTCTTTACTAAAGCAGTTTTCTCAGTGCTTAAAATTGATTCTACTACTTAATATTTCTAAGGAAAAAAATTAGGGTGGGGTAAGTTGCACGACTTCTGAGCTCTTGGGTGCCCCAAGTGAGTAACAGCATTCACAAATGAGTAGAGACTTTGGTGGTTGGTTGTGAGAGTTCATGTGTGTGTTAGGGAGGGAGAGAACTGTCCATTTCTGTTTCTCTCCGTTTCTCATTTCCCCCCAATCTTAAATTCAGTTCTCCACACTCCTGTAACAATTCACAATAAAACAAACAAACCAACAAACCATCCTGAAAATTCACCAGTGTTTTAGGTTGAATTTCTCCTAGAATGCAAGGCTGGATCTAGACAGCAAAGAAGCATTTCAGGAAAACACATTGTAAACCAGGCTTCTTCAAACTCAGCCCTCCAGATGTTTTGAGACTACAATTCCCATTATCCGTGACCACTGGCCCTGCTAGCTAGGGATCATGGGAGTTGTAGTCCGAAAACATCTGGACGGCGGAGTTTGAGGAAGCCTGTTGTAAACTTTGTATGAGAAATCACGTTGGCAAAAGCGGAATTCCACAGCGCTGTCTGTCACAGTGTTATCATGCATCTACAACACATATAAAATGCTTTTACCAATCTAGCTGAGTCCAAGGTTTGTATACAATTCTGCCTAATATGCACTCTCTTTTTTTGCAAAACCATTTCCCCTAAAATAATGCATTTCTGTGTGCTCTTTTCACAAACACATGCATTCTAATGCACACATTGCAGCAATATATATGTGTTTTGGCACATGTAGAGAACTGCATTGCAAAATTCAGAGGAGCGTGAATTTGCGAGTTGATGTATTGTTTCAGAAAGTGTGGATCTGGCAGATTCACCTTTCAGTAGGAACTGGACTGGATTTCTCTTCCATCCTATGTGTGTGCCAGGCACACAGAGAAGGTCATTCCCATTTTGACCAATGAAAAACTGAGGCTGCAAAGAAGCAATTTGCCCAAGGCCACCTTACAAGTCCTTGACAGAGATGTGTTGTGTTGTACTGTTGTACTGTTTTATTGTTGTTAGCCGCCCTGAGCCCGGCTTCAGCTGGGGAGGGCGGGATATAAATAATAATAATAATAATAATAATAATAATAATAATAATAATAATAATTTGAAAACAGGTCCTTCCCGTACTACCAGACATCGTGTACACTCATGCTGGTGGGACATGCTGCCTTCTCCTAGATTTCGCAGATTGAGGATGGGGAAAATATGAATCTTCTTGCCATTGTGGTGGGGACATTTGAACCCCCTCTCTCAACCCACAAACGAATAGGGGCAGGGGTTGTGATTCAGAAAGGCTGCTGGGTATACCGAGTCCACTTTGTACCTGCACAGCTTAAGATCTCCCTTACATCACATTCCCTTTGTTCTTCGGTCTTGCCCCTTCGGTCTGAACCGTGGGTGGTCCAGCTGGACAAGGAGTGCAAAGCCATAAAGGCACGGAGTTCTCTGGGAAGGAGTTCACGTGGAATGAAGCCAGCCTGCTGGTGCCAGCAGCCCAGAGCTGTTAATCTGGGGAATGGAGGGAGCAACTTGGCTTTTCCCAGCTTTAGACCTTCGCAAGCAAGAGGAGCCTCCATTGTCTCTTCTGTGTTGAGCATTGCCTCCCTCACCATGAAGGTTCACTTCCTTTCTTTTTTTAAAAAAATAATAATTTTTGTTTGATTTTACAAATATAAAATTATAACAATCCAAACTACATATCCATATTTAGAGATTCCTGCGAATCTCCGGACATCCCACTTTCCCCTCCGTGGGTCCTATTGTACACCTTCTCAGCTGCATATTATTTCATAATCCATATTTTATATCTATCCATATTGTCCATAATATACAGTCATACCTCATGTTACGTGTGCTTCAGGTTGCGCGTTTTCAGGTTGCGTCCTGCGGTGACCCAGAAGTAAGGGAACAGGTTACTTCCGGGTTTTGCTGCTCGCACATGCGCAGATGGTCAAAATGACGTCACGCGCATGCACAGACACGGCGAATCGCGACCTGCGCACACGCAGACGCGGGTTGCGTTCTGTTAAGGTTGCAAACGGACCTCCGGAACGGATCCCGTTTGCAACCAGAGGTACCACTGTATTTGCTACATTACAAGTGTTATTAAAGGTAAAGGGACCCCTGACCATTAGGTCCAGTCGTGACCGACTCTGGGGTTGTGACGCTCATCTCGCTTTATTGGCCGAGGGAGCTGGCGTTTGTCCACAGACAGCTTCCGGGTCATGTGAACCAGAGCAGCGCACGGAAACGCCGTTTACCTTCCCGCCGGAGCCATACCTATTTATCTACTTGCACTTTGATGTGTTTTCGAACTGCTAGGTTGGCAGGAGCTGGGACCAAGCAACAGGAGCTCACCCCGCCGCGGGGATTCGAACCGCCGACCTTCTGATTGGCAAGTCCTAGGCTCAGTGGTTTAACCCACAGCGCCACACGCGTCCCATACAAGTGTTATTAGAATCCTGCTAATGTTTTCATCTGCTTACAGTGGTCTCCTAGATAAATTATAATCTCTCCCCCCCCCATTCTTTATTGAAGTTTTTAACTTCTTGGTTCCTGAGCTTTCCGGTCAGTTTTGCCATTTTGGCGTAGGCCAACAGCTTGGTTTGCCATTCCTCTCTGGTCGGGACTTTATCTTCTTTCCATCTCTGGGCTAGTAGGATCCGTGTGGTTGTCGTCGCATACATAAAAAGTTCGCTTCCAAGCAGTTCACCACCTAGCAGCTGAGGTTTAGCAAAGTACAGATGAGCTGAAAATAGCCTTGCAAAACTGCTTTGTTTTGATCTGGCATGTTTGAAAGTTGCTGAAGCTGCTGATGGGAGGTGACTTCAACCCAGCTTTCTGCATGGCTAGGACTGCAAGCAGCTTCCCCATGGGGAACGCAGCCTCAAAACCAAATCTCTCCCTGCCTCTCTCCTGACATCAGTCATGGGACGGCTGGGCATGGTTTGGGGAATATGGCCTTGTGGACCACACTGGGCCATGTGCCTGGTCAAATTTCTTTTTTAAAAATTCATTTATTGTCTTTTTATCTCACCTTTCCTTCCAAGGAGTTCAAGGCGGTGTGCACAGTTCTCCTCCTCCCCATTTCCTCCTCACAACAACCTTGTGAGGTAGGTTAGGCCGAGAGACAGTAACAGGCCCAAGGTCATCCAGTGAGCTTCATGGCTGTGCCGGGATTCGAACCTCGGTCTCCCAGGTGCTAGCTCAGCACTCCAACCATTACACCACACAGGCCGCAGGCTGGGGGTTCCCCACCTCTGCCCTAAACAGAGCTAGGCAAGAGACCTTGTAGAGGTGCTGACTGGCCTGATGTATAATAATAATAATAATAATTTATTATTTATACCCCACCCATCTGGCTGGGCTTCCCCAGCCTCTCTGGGCGGCTTCCAACAAAATATTTAAATACAGTAATGCATCAAACATTAAAAGCTTCCCTAAACAGGGCTGCCTTCAGATGTCTTCTAAAAGTCTGGTAGTTGTTGTTCTCTTTGACATCTGATGGGAGGGCGTTCCACAGGGCAGGTGCCACTGCCGAGAAGGCCCTCTGCCTGGTTTCCTGTAACTTGGCTTCTCGCAGTGGGGGAACCACCAGAAGGCCCTCAGCACTGGACCTCAGTGTCTGCGTAGAACAATGGGAGTGGAGACATTCCTTCAGATATATAGTGGTACCTCGGGTTACATACGCTTCAGGTTACAGACTCCTCTAACCCAGAAATAGTACCTCGGGTTAAGAACTTTGCTTCAGGATGAGAACAGAAATCGCATGGCAGCAGCGAAGCGGCAGGCCCCATTAGCTAAAGTGGTGCTTCAGGTTAAGAACAGTTTCAGGTTAAGAACGGACCTCCGGAACGAATTAAGTACTTAACCCGAGGTACCACTGTACTGGACCGAGGACATATAGGGCTTTAAAGGTCAGCACCAACACTTTGAATTGTGCTCGGAAACGTACTGGGAGCCAATATAGGTATTTCAAGAACAGTGTTATGTACTCCCAGTCACCAGTCTAGCTGCCATATTCTGGATTAGTTGTAGTTTCCAGGTCACCTTCAAAACTAAGGCCTCTTCCCATCTCCCTACCTCAGAGCATCTGGGATTGGGGTCCAGGCAGAAGCTGTTGCTTTCAGGAGAACCTGAAGACTCCTCTCTCTCCACAAGCTGAGACCTGTTTTAACTGGACTGCCCAGCCTCAAAAGGGATTATCCTAGGCAGGATTTTGGGTCTCATTCAACAGATGTCTAAAGGTTTAAATAGCCGATGGACGCAGCTGGTGCCCCACGAAATCTAGCAGGGCTCCTCTTTTTCAACCTCCCTACCCTCGTTCATGCCATGCCCACTTCCCAGGGCAGGACTTGGTTTATGGGTCAATGAGAGTCAAGAGTGCAAGAAGGACTCTGCTAGGACTTGGGCACCAGCTTCTCCTCTGTCCAGCCTGTCTTGTCCTGAAAAGAGGGTGCAGGGAGAGTTGAGGGGAAGAAGCAGAGCTGAACTGCTACAAGTCCTGGAAGGGGACTAAGCTCTCATCCTTCTGGCCTGCTGGCAAAGAAGGGGCTTTTGCTGCTCCTGTGGGTGGACTAAGGAAGGTTCTCTTTGTGGCTTTCTATCCTATTAAAGTGGCACCGTTGAGAGAGGGACACTGCCCTGCCCTGCCCTGCTCTCCCTTTCCAGTCTCCTGCCTGTAATCTACGTTTCGATCTTTCCTCCGTTCCTCCTTAGCCAGAGCCAAGCTGCCTCTTTAAGCAGATGGACTAATGGGAAATGACATTTGCCCAGAGTTTGGCTCTCTGAATGCCCGCCATCTCTCCCTCCCTCCCTCTCTTTCTCTCTCTCTCGATGCAACTCCCTGGCTGTGTTTACACTTGGCTTCTCTGGCACCAGTGCAGATCCCTTTTGGACTAGCTTTACAATCTCTGCCACTGCTGGCGCCAGGGGAAGAGGTGCCCATAGGGGGCACAGAGGACATCCTCCCCCCTCTCTCTTTCCTCCAGTCTGTCCTCCTGGTGCATTTTTGTGAGCGCTGAGCAAAACTTTGCCTAAAGTCAGGAGAGTAGAAACATATATACTGTACAAATTTGAAGGTGACAGTGGTGGAAATGAGAGCATGTAAGTAACCTAGACAGCATCCTAAAAAGCAGAGACATCACCTTGCCAACAAAGGTCCGTATAGTTAAACCTATGGTTTTCCCAGTAGTGATGTATGGAAGTGAGAGCTGGACCATAAAGAAGGCTGATCGCTTTTAAATTATGATGCTGGAGGAGACTCTTGAGAGTCCCATGGACTGCAAAAAGATCAAACCTATCCATTCTTAAGGAAATCAGCCCTGAATGCTCACTGGAAGGACAGATCCTGAAGCTGAGGCTCCAATACTTTGGCCACCTCATGAGAAGAGAAGACTCCCTGGAAAAGACCCTGATGTTGGGAAAGATGGGGGGCACAAGGAGAAGGGGACAACAGAGGACGAGATGGTTGGACAGTGTTCTTGAAGCTACCAGCATGAGTTGGACCAAACTGCGGGAGGCAGTGGAAGACAGGAGGGCCTGGCGTGCTCTGGTCCACGGGGTCACAAATAGTCGGACACGACCAAACGACTAAACAACAACAAAAGTAACCAGACCCTGAAGGTAATGCAAAATCACACCCTCGTTCAAAAAAGGACAAGCAGAGAGAAGTGAATTTTGGAAGAGTAGGACATCTCTGTCCCAAGCCCCGAAGACCACAGTGCATTCGAGAGGCTGCAGGGGGGCTGGAGGGGAAATTCAACTGCCTTGTGTACCTTCACAACTCTCTGTCACTGCTCCTGGCTTATATCATTACATCCACTTATAGCTTTCCTTTCCTGTGTGTGTGAGGGGGGAGGTTCTCTCCACGGCGCAGTGCATTCAAAGAAAAGGAATAAATCTCACATCTTTGCCAAGCTCAGGCATTCTGCAAGATTATGATCTTGTGTGCTGGATTTTAAATTCCATAGCATCAGAGTCAGTGCAATGGGACCTAAAGGCCATCTCAGTGCACTCCCTGTTAGGAAGCAGGACTACACACACACACCAACCACCTGCACTGTACTTTTAAAGCACTATGAGGCCACTTCATACAGTCGTGGCTGTTAAGTTGTGGGTGAACCTATCAGACGACACAGCGATTCTTCAAACAGCTCTTGTTTATTCACAGGCCAGAACAGAACTGAACTGAAGGGTTCAGCCAGCCTGCTTATATAGAGCTCAACTACAAAGCAACAGTAACAACTTCCTGTAGCTATCCAATCACTGAACGTCACTTTCAATTCCTTATTTGCATATGTGGACCTGAGTGAAAACTATCTACAGTATCCCCCTGCGGGCCCAGGGTGAGAACTTTAGTACATAACAGTGACTCCCCCAAAGAGTTCTGGGAACTGCAGTTTGTTGTGGGTGCTGAGAATTGTTAGGAGACCCCTATCCCCACTCCCGGAGCTACAGTTCCCATAGTGGTTTAACAACCAACCCCTCTTCCCAGGGAACCATAGTTCTGCGGGGGCATCAGGCTGCCTCGGTGGGGCAAATGGGGAGCTGAGCTTGCCCCACCAGCTCTGCAGCAACAGCCCAGCCCCACCAGCCCTGAACTGAGCCATTTGGTCAGTAGAAGAACAACTGTTTAAGAATCGGTGCCTGAGTTTGAGGTTTTCCTCTTCCCTCCGTGTCCCTTTCCTCTTGTCTGTCTGTCTGTTTGTTTGTTTTAAGCCTGTAGGCAGGGACTGTCTTCTTCACATTGTAAGCCACTCTACGTATAAGTGCCTTTTTGGCTGACTGGTGGGTTACAAATGCTCTAAGTATCTAAATAAGTTGGGATGCAGATTGAGAAATTCTAAATGTGGCGCTAGCAGCGTGGACCCTGGGGGCTATTTTCTTACAGTGCTGCAAGCGAGCGGCACTGTGTCTGTTCTGAATTAGCCACCCCTGAAGCCAGTCTCCTGATTTAGCACCAGGGAATTTTATTGATAGGAAATCCATTTTATCCTGTTCTTTGTCTTTTAGCTGTAGCATCCCTCAATAGTGAAAGTGGAAGGAGAGAGGGTCGGTTTTAGCTGGCTGCCGGCAAATTTACAGACACTAAGGAGTTTGTTAGGAGGTATCCCAGGGGCCTGCGACTTAGAAGAGGGCTTGCCGTTGTCTTTTGCACTGGGCCTAGATTCCCTTGCTCCTTTCAACTCTTTTCAAATGTACAAACTTTTTTTAAAAAAAATTGCTCATAGCTGGCCTTGATGCAGACCACAGCACCCTAGTGTGCAAAGCAGAAACTAGGGTTGGTGGGAGTCATATAGTACAGTGGTTATAAGGTTAAACTAAGACCTGAGTATAGGGACGTGGGTGGCGCTGTGGGTTAAACCACTGAGCCTAGGACTTGCCGATCAGAAGGTCGGCGGTTCGTATCCCCGCGACGGGGTGAGCTTCTGTTGCTCGGTCCCTGCTCCTGCCAACCTAGCAGTTTGAAAGCACATCAAAGTGCAAGTAGATCAATAGGTACCACTCCAGCGGGAAGGTAAACGGCGTTTCCGTGCGCTGCTCTGGTTCGCCAAAAGTGGCTTAGTCATGCTGGCCACATGACCCGGAAGCTGTACGCCGGCTCCCTTGGCCAATAAAGCGAGATGAGTGCCGCAACCCCAGAGTCGGTCATGACTGGACCTAGTGGTCAGGAGTCCCTTTACCTTAAGACCTGAGTGACCCAGGTTCAAATCTCTCACTTGGCCATGAAGCTCACTCGGTGAGTGTGGGCCAGTCGCCACCTCTCAGCCCAAACTACCTCACAAGGTTGTTGTGGGTATTAAAGGAGGAGGAGAATCACGCACACACACCCCAAAAGCCCCCAAATTTGGAGGGCACCAGGTGGGTGAAGGCAGCTCTGGAGAATGCCGCAGGGCTTCCCTCTTTCTTTCTTTCTTTCCCATTTCTTTTTAAAATTTGATTATTATTACTTGACATCCATACACAATCTTAAGTACATGCACAAAGAAAAGGTAAAACTGATAATGATAGTAATAACAACCTTAAATAATTATACCGTTAAATATTGATTTAAACTTGTACTTGCGCATGCTCTTTTCTTATAATTTCTAGCTAAACTAAAATAAACCAAAGTAAAAATCCAGTAAACCAAATTGTATCAAAACAGACTTCCTGTCATTTCCCGATGTAAGTTACAACACTGAAAGTACTTATACTTCTTACCTCACTCTTACTATAATTTCTAGTACTTTCTTATAACATATCGTACCATTTTCCCTTATTTAATAGCATTTGATTTACACAAGGGTCGTTCAAACGCTGCCATAGATGTTATATCGTCGTTATATTTTTGTAGGTATTTCTTGAACACATCCCATTTTTGCGTAAATGATTGTTTTGCATTTCCCCTTAACCTATTTGTCAGTTGAGCCATTTCTGCGTAGTCTAATAACTTATTCTGCCATTCCCTTACTGTTGGTATTTTCCCCCCTTTCCAGTTCGATGCAATTAATGCCTGGAAGCTTGGGTCTCTGTTCTGGGTTAAGCTGACATTTGAGGCCTCCATTGTACTTCCTCAGCCCCCTCCTTCCTTTGCGAGCCTCTCTGCGATGCACAAAAAGCCACATTTTTGACCCCGCAGCCACAGAAGCCGAGGGCTGCTGATATATAAACGAAGGCAGGAGGAGGAGGAGAAAAAGTCCCTCTCCCTGATTCTGGCCTTGGTATTTTTCATCTCCCTCCCCCTTCTTCCTCTTCCTTGACAGGGTGGGTTGGTACTATTGCTGGCGCTCGCTCAAAGCCATTGTGTTTTGTCCCAATGACTTCCTTGTCTTGCCAGTTGGACTTCCCGGAGCTGCCAGATTGATTGAGAACAGAAAGCTGGGCTTGTCGAGAGACCAAAGGCTTAATAAAAAGATACTATGTCCACTTATAGGTAAAGGTAAAGGGGCCGCTGACCATTAGGTCCAGTCGTGGCCGACTCTGGGGTTGCGACACTCATCTCGCTTTATTGGCCGAGGGAGCCAGCGTACAGCTTCCAGGTCATGTGGCCAGCATGACTAAGCTGCTTCTGGGGAACCAGAGCAGTGCATGGAAATGCCGTTTACCTTCCCGCCAGAGCGGTACCTATTTATCTATTTGCACTTTGATGTGCTTTTGAACTGCTAGGTTGGCAGGAGCTGGGACCGCGCAACGGGAGCTCACCCTGTCACAGGGATTCGAACTGCCGACCTTCTGATCGGCAAGTCCTAGGCTCAGTGGTTTAACCCACAGTGCCACTCGTGTCCCAATGTCCACTTACAGTACTCTGGCAAACAAGTGGTTATTTCCCGATCCCAACTAAAATACAAGCCTAACTCTTCAAGCTGCTTTCGCATGTTCCGAATATTACTTTGTGTCCAGTCTGCTGGATGCAAGCCCTGATCAATTGCCGCATTCTCTGCAGGTAATCCAAATGCATCCCATCCCATTGGATTGATCACCCCAGTTGAGAGTCACAGGACTGTCTCATGCAGCACCTAGCCTACAGTTCTATAGCCTGACTGACAGCATGAAGCAGCCTTGCCCCTGAATCTCCCCAAAGTGGCTTGGTGTAGTGTGAGCCAGTGAGAGCCAGTGTGGTGTAGTGGTTAAGAGCGGTAGACTCGTAATCTGGGGAACCGGGTTCGCGTCTCCGCTCCTCCACATGCAGCTGCTGGGTGACCTTGGGCCAGTCACACTTCTCTGAAGTCTCTCAGCCCCACTCACCTCACAGAGTGTTTGCTGTGGGGGAGGAAGGGAAAGGAGAATGTTAGCCGCTTTGAGACTCCTTCGGGTAGTGATAAAGTGGGATATCAAATCCAAACTCTTCTTCTCTCTTCTTCAATTGATCATGGCTTGCAGTGGCGCCCGCCCTGTGGAACACCATCCCATCAGATGTCAAGGAAATAAGCAACTATCTGACTTTTAGAAGACATCTGAAGGCAGCCCTGTTTAGGGAAGTTTTTAATGTTTGATGTTTTATCATGTTTTTAATACAGTGGTACCTCAGGTTACAAACCCCTCAGGTTACAAACACTTTGGGTTACAGACTCCGCTAACTCAGAAGTAGTACCTCAGGTTAAGAACTTTGCCCAAGAATGAGAACAGAAATCACGCGGCGGCGGCAGGGGGAGGCCCCATTAGCTAAAGTGGTACCTCAGGTTAAGAAAGGTTTCAGGTTAAGAATGGACCTCCGGAACAAATTTAGTTCATAACCAGAGGTACCACTGTATTCTGTTTGGAGCTGCCCAGAGTCCAGCCAGATGGGCAGGTATAAATAAATGATTGTTGTTGTTGTTATCCATGCTTCCACTTGTCCTGCCGCTTTTTCCCTGTGGGAGAACCATTGTTTAGCGCTCAATTGGAGCCAAGTGCACTGGCTTGACCGCTGCGATTGAGGAGGCCAGCACCGTATGAAGTGCACTTATGACAGCAGCACATCGCACGGTGTGTTCACATCCCTCTCATGTGATGCACAACATGTGGGCATGCATGCCACATGGCTTGCAGGCATGACACAACCAGGCTGCGCGGCACGCATGAGCAACATGTG
Organism: Podarcis siculus; assembly: GCA_034642415.1. NCBI lineage: Eukaryota > Metazoa > Chordata > Lepidosauria > Squamata > Lacertidae > Podarcis > Podarcis siculus. Next base: position 1,530,282 of record JAXCMG010000034.1, read on the forward strand.
CATGCCACGTGACGTGCTTGCATCATGCGCGCATGCCACTGCAGAACATTGAGGGGACCCGGCCCCCTCCTTCAAATTTGGGGGGCCCTTTCCCCTGGGCAAGCAGACAACCAGCAAAAATATGGATGAGCCCTTAGAGGGTGGCAAGGGAAGGAGACCGGTTCAAATGTCTACCTGGCTCACCTTGGGAATGTTGCATTTTTTCAGCCTCACTCAAATCTCTCCGCCTAAACCACAGGCCTGCTTTGAGCTTGAAAGGAGGGACACCGCCACCGCCACACAAGCACACACACACAACCTTCTTGGAGGAAGGGCGTGACAGAAATGTGAAAGGGTGTGAAAGAAATGTGACAAAGGGCGCTTCCTGTCTGTCACGTCCCAGAGCTCAATAGCAGAACAATTTGTCTTAATAAAACAGTTTGTCTTGGCGCGGGGTCCGTTTCGACATCAAAGGATCCCAGCCTGGTGACGGCCATCTTCGAGGGAGGGGCCCAGAGTTTGGTGGCAGTAGAGCACATGCTCTGCATTGCAGAACGTCCTGGGTTTGAATTCTGCCATCTTCGGGCAGTGCTGAGAATTATCCCTGCCTAAGACCCCGGAGAAGGGATGCGGGTGGTGCTGTGGGTTAAACCACAGAGCCTAGGACTTGCCAATCAGAAGGTCGGCAGTTCGAATCCCCATGACGGGGTGAGCTCCCGTTGCTTGGTCCCTGCTCCTGCCAACCTAGCAGTTCGAAAGCATGTCAAAGTGCAAGTAGATAAATAGGTACCACTCTGGCAGGAAGGTAAACAGCGTTTCTGTGTGCTGCTCTGGTTCGCCAGAAGCGGCTTAGTCATGCTGGCCACATGACCCAGAAGCTGTACGCCGGCTCCCTCGGCCAATAAAGCGAGATGAGCACCGCAACCCCAGAGTCGGTCACGACTGGACCTAATGGTCAGGGGTCCCTTTACCTTTTTAGCTTTAAGACCCCGGAGAGTCAGTGGCGGACCTAGTTGGGAAATGGGCCTGATTTGGTATGGGACCAAATGCTCCTGTTCTATTCAAACACCTGCATTTTTTTAAAGCCATATAAAAGAGCTGACTTGAAAATATGGGCTTCTTCTGTACCATTTTCCTTCCCGCTTTCCCTTGGCTGAGTTCTCCGCCCATACATACTTCAGTCGGTAGAGCAGGAGACTCTTAATTTCAGGGTCATGGGTTCAAGTTCCCTGCATAGCACAGGGTTGGGTAGATGGCTTGTGTGGTCCCTTCCAATTCTATGATTCTAAATAAAAGGATTCTTGTTCCAAACTTTGCAAAGCTGCTGCTGTTGCACTATTCTCTCCTGCAGCCAATCAGAAGCCATGGAAGCTGTGTCAGACGTTTGGGTTCCAAACAACGTTCACAAACCTGGATTTGCCGGGTTTGCGGCGTTTGGGAGCCAAAAAGTTCGACTCACTAGATTCCAAAAGTAAGAATTTGTCAAGAATGTATAACTTGCTGTTGGAATGGAATACTCAGGATGAAACTGTGAAATCAGCTATGATTAAATGGGCACAAGATGTTGGTCATAATATTATGATGGCTGACTAGGAACAGTTATGGACCACAGGTATTAAATTTACGGCATGTAATGCCTTAAGAGAGAATATAATGAAAATGATTTACAGGTGGTACATGACACCAGTCAAGCTTGCAAAAATCTACCATTTGCCTGATAATAAATGGTGGAAATGTAAAGAGTCTGAAGGTACATTCTTTCACCTTTGGTGGACATGCCCAAAGATCAAGACCTTCTGGGAAATGATCTATAATGAAATAAAAAAGGTATTTAAATATACCGTACCTTTCTGAAGAAACCAGAGGCCTTCCTCCTGGGCATGGTCGGCCAATTGGTGCCAAAGAAGGATAGAACTTTCTTTATGTACGCCACAACAGCAGCAAGAATACTGATTGCAAAATATTGGAAGACACAAGATCTACCCACCCGGGAAGAATGGCAGATGAAGGTGATGGATCTCATGGAAATGGCGGAAATGACTGGCAGAATCCGGGACCAGGGAGAAGAGTCGGTGGAAGAAGATTGGAAGAAATTTAAAGCTTATCTACAGAAACATAGCAAAATTGAGGAAGTCTAGAAGGAGGCTGGAATGAAGTTATGTGACTTTTGCATAAATATCATAAAGGACTTAAGTTAAATAGATTGTTGAAGGAAATGAGGAAAGGTAAAATTATATTATGTTAAGATAAATTAATGGATAAAAATTGGGGAAAGATGGGAAAGATTAGCTGAAATAGCTAATTGAAGCAGAATACAAAAAAGGGAGGTGTGAGGAGGTCAAAGAAACAAGCAAATGAAGTTAAGCTATGGAAGGTTTACTGTATTTTTGTGTATTTTCTTTTTTGTTGTTGTTTGACTGTTTTTATTTTTCTTGATGTTTTTGTTGTTGTTGTTTTTTCTCTTCTGTTGTATTATTAAAACTTCAATAAATATTATTATAAAAAAACAAAAAACAAAAAGTTCGACTCACAAGGCATTTGGGATCTAAGGTACCGTATTTTTCGCTCCATAAGATGCACCAGACCACAAGACGCACCTAGTTTTTGGAGGAGGAAAACAAGAAAAAAAATATTTGGAATCGCAGAAGCCAGAACAGCAAGAGGGATCGCTGTGCAGTGAAAGCAGCAATCCCTCTTGCTGTTCTGGCTTCTGGGATAGCTGCGCAGCCTGCATTCGCTCCATAAGACGCACACACATTCCCCCTTACTTTTTAGGAGGGGGAAAGTGAGTCTTATAGAGCAAAAAATACAGTAATTGTGGTGCAAACAGATTTGGACCCCCCCCCAAAAAAATCCCAAATGCACTTCAAAGGGCTGCACCTGTGCTCCCTTCCCAGCTGTAGGAAGCAGCAGTTTTAGCACTGAGAGATACGCCGGGCAGACGTGTGATAAAATTGTGCCCTAAAGGCACTCTCTCTTACACACACACAGTCAGGATATAAAACAGCAGATTACTAAGCGTTGGCAGGAGCAGGAGGGGAAGTTGCCACTTGCAAATGATTCACGGATTGAGTCAGGACAGGTGAGAGATGCCTGCCACTCAGCTTCCGTTTCTTACCCATTCATTGTTGGGGGGCTAGGCTGGCTGGATGTGGCGTCCCTGCAGGAAGCCGAAAAGCATGCTTCATCTGATGACTCATGTACCTTTTATCTGGGAGGCAAAATATTTCCCACACAAATCACATCTCTCGAGCACAATGGGCACGATGATTCACAGAGGCAGCATCCATATGTCAAGAGGTCTCTTGGCAAAGCTCGCCAGAGCCATGCCGGGGGGGGGGGGGTCTGGATTAATCCAAGGGCATGGGTGTCCCTGCCCTTCTTATGTGTTGCCCTCTCTTTTACATGATCCTGTTTTTATACATGCAATTTGAGTGCATATAATGATCTCGGTTTTATGATTATGACCTGGCGATATATCGTGCATCGTGATAGCTGGTTTTGTTGTTGTTGTTTAGTCGCTTAGTCGTGTCCGACTCTTCGTGACCCCCTGGACCAGAGCACGCCAGGCACTCCTGTCTTCCACTGCCTCCCGCAGTTTGGTCAAACTCATGCTGGTAGCTTCGAGAACACTCAGTCGGCAGAGCGTAAGATTCTTAATCTCAGGGTTGTGGGTTCGAGCCCCACGTTGAGCGAAAGATTCCTGCATTGCAGGGGGTTGGACTAGATGACTCTGGTGGTCCCTTCCAAGTCTATGATTCTATGGATGCCTATTTTGTCCTTGTAGATGCAGGTTGGCATTAGGTACTGAACCTGTACCTAATAATGGCACATCTAGTTGTACCTATTTACCTGGCAATATATTTTGCTCAGTTTGGCATGCAAACCAGGCCATTGAGCTCCACAGTTAAACGATGCCCTGGGAGAATAAATATTTCTTGCTTATACAGTGGTACCTTGGGTTAAGTACTTAATTCGTTCTGGAGGTCCATTCTTAACCTGAAACTGTTCTTAACCTGAAGCACCACTTTAGCTAATGGGGCCTGCCGCTGCGCGACTTCTGTTCTCATCCTGAAGCAAAGTTCTTAACCCAAGGTAATATTTCTGGGTTAGCGGAGTCTGTAACCTGAAGCGCCTGTAACCCAAGGTACCACTGTATATTGTTGCTGTCCCCAAGTAGTGATACATTCAGAGATCTGGGAATTCGTTCCCTGTGGATAAGAGAGCACTGGAGAATTAAGAGGCCTTTGCAATTTTGCCTGGCATCTACAAGTATAGCCGACATGGAGGCATAAGGCAATTTTGGGACCCCATAGCAGATCCCCACATAAAAAAGAGCCACCTCTCACCTTCCGATGTGCAGTGTGGGCAGACAGGTAAAGGTAAAGGGACCCCTGACCATTAGGTCTAGTTGTGGCTGACTCTGGGGTTGCGGTGCTCATCTTGCTTTATTGGCCAAGGGAGCTGGCGTACAGCTTCCGGGTCATGTGGTCAGCATGACTAAGCTGCTTCTGGCGAACCAGAGCAGCACACGGAAACGCCATTTACCTTCCCGCCGGACTGGTACCTATTTATCTACTTGCAATGGTGTGCTTTCGAACTGCTAGGTTGGCAGGAGCAGGGACCTAGCAACAGGAGCTCACCCCATCATGGGGATTCGAACTGCCGACCTTCTGATCGGCAAGTCCTAGGCTCTGTAGCTTAACCCACAGTGTCACCCGCGTCCCTGGGCAGCCTGGTAGCCCTCCCCTAAATCTCCCTCCGCAGGGAGCCCCAACCACTTGGGATCCATTTGGAAATGTGAAATGAAGCATGCAGCTGGCAGGGAAGGGGTTAGAAAATCGATTCATTCCATGTTTGCCCTTTTAGAAACAATACAAGAATGAAAATTCAGGTTGTACTGCGAAATTTGCACTTCCCCAAATTTTGCAATTCGCTTTCCAACCAAGTGTGTACACAGATGCATATACCAGGATGAAAGGTGCATTGATGTACGTGTTAGTGGAAACAGCAGACAACAATCCATTGTATGAAGGACAATTGCTTTGCAGAAATGGGTCTATCAGGGGAAACCTGCACCAAAATGCTAGTGAATTTTCACGAGGACTTCCAAAAAATTTGCAAATTCATTAAGTAATATTGAAGACTGAACCTAAGGTTGGTAAAATGAGAAACTGAGGGGAACCAGAACCCCAGTGGCTGGTCATGAAGTGGGTGCCATGGGAGTTTGATAAGGACTAGTAACTTGCTCAAGAAATTGAGTGCAGTGAAACTTCGGTTTTCAAATGTAATCCATTCTGGAAGACTGTTCGGGTTTTGAAACGTTCAAAAACTGAGGCCCAAAGGGCGGTTTGCAAATCTAATAGAAAAAAAAATGAGAAAAATACAGTGGTACCAAGGCGCGTTCAAAAACGGAAGCATTTACTTCTGGGTTTTTGGCATTTGGAAACCGAAACGTTAGTCAACGGAGACATTTGAAAACTGAGGTACCACTGTACAAGGCATAGCCCCAAATACCAGCGCATATTTTTGGCCCATACATAGCACACTAAAATGCTAATTCTACATCCAAACTGTCTTTTACCTGTGCGCCCTCATGCATCAGTTCATACCATCTCTAGTTCATGCACATACATTCCATCCATCCATGGCTTTTGTGCTTAATGTTTTCCTCCTGCCTGCCACCTGCCACTGTGAAATGTTCCCTTGGCACGTTTTTTTGCTTTCTTTCCTGTCTAGCGGAAGAGGCACCTTACCCACAACACTGAAAAAATACAGCTGTGTTTTTAGAGTGCGGTGGAACGCACACCCCAGCTGCCTCTGTGCCAGGATATAAGTAATATTTTGCTGGAATGGAAGAAGCCTCTCCTCACAGAGGACTAGCTACTTTGACAGGCTAGCTGATGCCGCTGTAGTTTCATGCCTGATCAAATTAGATATGAGTTTAAAGACTGAGGTGGGCAACCTCCGTCCCTTGGGCCAAATTCAGCCCTCCAAGACGTCTCCCTCTGGCACCTCAGGACTGTCCCCAACAGCCTCCCCTCAGTTACATCTCTTACCATTCCTTCTTCTTACCCTCTGTGAATGTTTTTTTGCCTGACTGGAATGTGGGTTGCTTTTAGAGCTGATGTGTTTTTAATTTTGCGTTAGGGTTAATTTTTTTCTCTCCTTCCGTTATGAGCCACCTGGAGCTTTACCAAAGATCAGGAGGGATTAAAATGTTCTTTTAAAAAACAAATGCGGGGAGGAAGGAAGAGCAGGCAAAGCGTGCTGCTCCAAATGGAGGCGGTTTGGAGGTCAAGTTGCTGGTGCGAAGTGGTATTTGATTTCCAAAATAAGAAGTGCTGAGTTTCAACTTGCTTGGAAGTTCCGCTTTCTGAGCTGTGAGCTCTTTCCTGGAAACACCAGTCACGGATCAGCAAGGAGGGAAAGGCACCCTACTTCTACCCAAAAGCACTTTTCATCTCTCTCAAAACATGAACTGAGGTGGAATAGACCTAGCATTAAAAAAAAAAAACCAAGAATTTCTTGTGATGAGCAGTTGCCCAAACTAAGCCCCACAGTGACCAGGTGTCTGGAGAAACCATTTTATGACTCTCCCTGGTTCAGCCACAGCACTCTGGAAAAAGACAAACTTCTGCATCATGGACTGCCTTTCCTTGCAGGTTTTTAAAGCAGAGGCTGAACAGCTATGTGGTAGGGATGTTATTTTCCATTTAATATTAGACATTCACATCACCATTATCCACTTTGCCGCCCTGGCTCTCTAGAGCCTATCAACTTCCTTCCCTCCCGCCTCATAGCTTTTGAACGGAACCTTTATATCATTGCATTTTGTACGTTTTCCAGTTCTAATTGCACTCATTACAGAATGGATCAAAATTTAAATAAACATAGAAAGATAGAAAATTTCTCATTACAGGTCTTCGGACAACCCTGCTAGTGATGTTAATTGCTTACAATAATCAATAATCAGATATCATATAAATTTATATAATAATAATAATTTCTTATTTATACCCCACCCATCTGGCTGAGTTTCCTCAGCCACTCTGGGAGGCTCCCAATCGAGTGTTAAAAACAATACAGCATTAAATATTAAAAACCTCCCTAAACAGGGCTGCCTTCAGATGTCTTATAAAGATAGGATAACTGTTTATTTCCTTCACATCTGAAGGGAGGGCGTTCCACAGGGCGGGTGCCACTACTGAGAAGGCCCTCTGTCTGGTTCCCTGTAACCTCACTTCTCACAATGAGGGAACCACCAGAAGGCCCTCGGCGCTGGACCTCAGTGTCCAGGCTGAACGATGGGGGTGGAGACGCTCCTTCAGGTATACAGGACCGAGGCCGTTTAGGGCTTTAAAGGTCAGCACCAACACTTTGAATTGTGCTCGGAAACATACTGCGAGCCAATGCAGATCTCTCAGGACCGGTGTTATGTGGTCCCGGCGGCCACTCCCAGTCACCAGTCTAGCTGCCGCATTCTGGATTAATTGTAGTTTCTGGGTCACTTTCAAAGGTAGCCCCACGTAGAGTGCATTGCGGTAGTCCAAGTGGGAGATAACTAGGGAAATAATTTACTCCAATCCTTTTAGAATACTTGATCGTGCTGGTTTTGGATTTTTCCTGTCAGCTTCGCCAGTTCTGCAAAGTCCATCATCTTCAACTGCCACTCTTCTTTCGTCGTTACTTTTTGTTGTTTCCATTTTGGGGCTAAAAGAATTCTTGCCGCAGTTGTTGCATACATAAACAGTCTTTTATCTTCCCATGGTATCGCTTCACCCACTATACCCAGTAAAAAGACTTCTGGTTTTTTAACAAAAGTGGTTTTTTAAAAAGTATTTTGTTAAAAAAATACTTTTGTTAAAAAAACCAACTCTACAATTCTATGATTCTGTGAAGTATTTTCCCCCAAGACGGGAATGAGCATACCATCTCTTCCAAATTACGTTGCAGCCGTGGTTTCTCATTGTGAGCAACTGCTCCCCTTCCACCGACTCTAATTCAATAATTATTATTATTTATTCTCCCTTTCTTCAGGCTGCTTGCTGGAGCTCCTCGTGATACGGCTACAGGGATGGAGAACGCCACGCGAATGGGTGCTATGTATGCTTGCCCTCTGACAGCGGCCACGGATGACTGCGAGAGGGTGGACATCAAGGTGAAAAGTACGTGGGCATGTGCAAAGGAGAGCCCCTCACTAGGGCAGGTTGCAAAGTTTCGGGAAGGACAGAGGGACTGGGCTAGAGATCTCATGGTGCATCCACAATCTGTTAGATTGCAGAGCGAGGTGTTTTTTGGGCTCTCACCACCCGCAGGAAAGACAGCACAAACTCTTCTGTCTCTAATTTTGGAGAGCCTTTATTAGGAGAAGGACCAACCCGAATGTCGCAGAACTGTGGCCAGCTTTTGGTTCTCCATCAGGCGAAATGTTCGAGGATGAGGAGACTAGGAAAAGTTTTTTTAAAAAGAGGACAGAGAAAAGTACAGAAATTAGACCGGATGTTGTAGCCGTGAGATCAGCTTGTAGACTCGGTTCCAAGATGGACAATGCAGATTGGCTATACAGAATGGATGGATCTGGCTGGTGTAGTAGGCAAAAAGGGTAAATTGAAGCCAATCTGTATCATATTAGATATTGTTTGGAGAGATGCAACTCTCAAAATGTAAAGTGCAGAAGAGGGCTTTCTCTGTGGCAGCCCCCGAACAGGGGGGCTCGCTCCCTGTAGAAGTGCACCTGACATCATCATTATCCAACTTTTATCTCTTCACCCCGGCCTTTGACATTAGAAAACTATTTTTTGTGAAATAATTTTCTTTTGTGGAAATGGTTAATTAATGTATTTTATTTTTTTGTATTTAGTGTAGTTGTTTTTATTTGGTTTTAAACTGCATTACTGGTGGCATTTTAACCTACACTGAGACTTTCAGGTGAAATATGAGTAATAAATCTAATAAATGATGATGATGATGATGATGATGGATATATTTTTCAGCTACAGTCTTTCCACATAGGGAAGGCTTCTGTTCCCCATTTATATAGCAAGCATCTCCGGTACCTCACAGAGAAGTTGTGAGGGCAAATGCAAAGCAAACAGCAGAACATTTTCTTATTATTATTATCTTCTGAAAAAAAATGTTTAGGGGTACTCTCATTTTCCTACTCATGTTGAAATACTTCCCCTCAGTGAAGCCAAACTTAGATTCACAAAATGTTTAGGGGTATGAGTACCCCTGCATCCCCCCAGAAAAAACCCCCTGATTATTATTATTGCAAACCCTGATGATGATTATTATTATTTATAGTGATAAACAGCAAGCCCTGATTATTCCTCTGTTGGTTCCTGTTAGGTTTCCAGATGAAACCTGCTTGAAGCTGCTTATCAATTATCAGGATATCTCTTTGCTCTGTAGTGCCTACAGCTTTGATTACTGGTTTCAAACAAGATCCATTCATATGTGATTTTTATCTTCCTTCCTTCCTTCCTTCCTTCCTTCCTTCCTTCCTTCCTTCCTTCTCTCCTCATATGCTGCTTATATTCCAGAACAACTTCCAAGCAGTTTATAACTATTAAATTAATCCGTAATTAAACTATACAATAGTATCTGTCTTTCTGTCTATGAAAACTACATCCCTTTTTGTGTGTGAAGCCTAGGTCTGAAGAACTTGTAGCCCTTCAGATGTTGAACCACAGTTTCCATGCTGGCTAGGGAGGTTGGAATCCCTGCAGCATCTGGGCGGCCACAGATTCCCCACCTGTGCCTTAAAGGACCTGGCAATAATCCTTTGCACATTTATGGGGGAGGAAGTCCTATGCCACTCAAAGGGACTTACTTCTGAGTAGGCATGCATAGGATTGCATGGCAGGGCTGCTTGGAACATGGTAGGAAGGTGGATCGTGTCCTAACTGCATTTCTCCCTCTTCCTTTTGCCCCTCTGTTCTCCCCGCAGGCGACCCACACAGTAATATTGTTGAAGACATGTGGTTGGGGGTGACGATAGCAAGCCAGAGGGCATCTTCTGGGAGAGTGATGGTGAGTAGTTTGTATTTATGGGACAGGGAGCATCTCGATGGCAGGGATGAGGAACCCGGTGCTGCCTGGATGTTGTTGAGCTGCTTCTTTTTTGGTGATCACTCATAGCCAAGTAAGATTGTCTTCCATTAACACGGTTTTAAAAGTGAGTCTGTAAGTGACTGTGGAGGCCAATTCTGGATCCACATGTCCTTCCACAGTGAGGACACAGGTTTCTGAGCAGGAGTTGATCATGGTGATGGTTTGCCAAGCGTGCCTTCCTCTTGGCACATTTCTCCCTTTTGTCCTGAGTTCAAGCATCTTCAAAGCCAATGACACCTTTGGTAAAGGCTGTTCTCCAACTGGAGCGCTCGCAGGCCAGTGTTTCCCAGTTGTAAGTCTTTATACTACATTTTTAAGATTTGCCTTGAGAGAGTCTTTAAACCTCTTTTGTTGACCATTACACTTACCATTTTTGAGTTCTGTAATTTTCAAGCGGTCTGAGTGGGGGAGTTTGGGAGCCAGTGGGTCAGACTCACTAAGACCTCCACTTTTCTTTCCTGCTCCTTCCCAAATATTGCAAGCAGGAAAAAGCTGCCTCTATGCAAATCCATAAGATCTTCAGAAACCTGCTACTAACTGGCCCTCCGTTTCCTGGTACATCTTAGATAACATCCTCCTGACTTCTGCCCCAAAGCCCTTCTCATCCTTGAATCTCTCCCGGTAGCTATTTTGATCCTCTGCCACACCAGCGCCTTTAAATGGTTTAAAAACAAACATAAAACCCCCCACCAATCTCCACTGGCATTTGCTGAAATTCAAGAAATAGCTTTGGGCAGTGGCAGCCAGACGGCCAGGCACCTTGGAGATCAGAATGCAGGTGCCAGTTCTTTTTTGCTTTATAAGAAAATGCCAGCGGTAATTCCTTTTCGGGTGGGTTTAAGTTTCTTGAGAAGCTTGCTGCCTCTATCCCATTCCTTTCCCTGGCTTATTGAAGACGTTACTAATTTTGTCACCCACTGTCTCCATTGTGGTCCCTTGCAGCTAATTTTATCCTGGGTTTGGCCAGGAATTTGTTTTCCTTGTCAATCACAAGTCCCAGAATACTCTGAGTTTCTCTGAGCATGTACGGAGCACTCTAGACAGCATCGTGGAATTAGAAAGCATCCGGCGAAGAGCTTAATTTGAGCACAGGGTGCAGTCAGAATTAGCCTGTTTGCAATACCAGCAGTGAGACTGGTAACATACAATGAGAGAAAAGAGAACCTGTAAGCATGCACAGAGTGCCTATCCCTCGCTACTGAATAATCACAGCCAGTTCAGGATGGGAGTTGGACGTGATGGCCAGAGCCGTTCGATGGTCGGAGTCCCTTGGAAAGTAGTGGGCTCTGGAGCTGCGAATAATAATAATAATAATAATAATAATAATAATATTTAAAAAATTATAAATAAAAATATTTATACCCCACCCTCCCCAGCCAAGGCGGCTAACAACCAATAATAAAAACAAGTTGAATGAATACAACTTAAAAACAAGATTAAAATACAACATTAAAACATTAAAACATTTAAATGACTATCAGACTTTGGAAAGCTGGTACCACTGAATCAAGTTCATAAACTTGTTGAATTAATTAAACTAATGTCACGGCTTCAGAGAATCCTATCCCTTCCCACAGTGGGATGCCAAGAAGCAAAAACAACAAGAGGAGTTCTTACCAAGTGGTTTATTCAATAGTCACAGAGAGAGACAAAGTGTTGCTCCAAGTAAAGTCCCACCCCCTCCATCTCACCTAATCTACATCACCCTTGTGTTGGTTGATCTGTGTTTTCTGCCTCTGAGCTTCCCCTTCTACTACCCTCAATGCCCTGCTGGTCCTGGGAGAAGGGGGGTCAGGAGTGTTCTCCAAGGACAGTGAGTCTGTCGGCTGTCTCTCCCCTGGTGCTGCTTCTTCTTCCTGCTATTCCTCTTCCAATATTTCCCAGCTTCCCCCCTCTGCAGCTTCTGAACTATGCCCTTCCGCAAACCACTGTTCTAAATCTATACTGTCCTCCTCTTCCCAGGAAGTTACAGGAAGAGGAGGGGAGGGCAGGTCCCACCATTCCTCCTCAATCTAGCCCCTGACAACTAAATACAGAGGCACTTCGGGTTACATACACTTCAGGTTACATACGCTTCAGGTTACAGACTCTGCTAGCCCAGAAATAGTACCTTGGGTTAAGAACTTTGCTTCAGGATGAGAACAGGATGAGAACAGAAATTGTGCTCCGGTGGCGCAGCAGCAGCAGCAGCAGGAGGCCCCATTAGCTAAAGTGGTGCTTTCAGGTTTCAGGTTAAGAACAGACCTCCGGAACGAATTAAGTACTTAACCCGAGGTACCACTCTAGTTTTAACTGAATTCTGAATAAATGTGCAATTGCCATATTTTTCCATGTATAAGACTTGGTTTCCCCCCCTAAAAAATAGTGTCAAAATTTAGGGGGCATCTTATACACAGATAGTGTCTCCCCCCATTTTCTTAAATCTGAGTCCCCCAAAATAGGGGGCATCTTATACATGGGGGCATCTTATAGACGAAAAAATACAATAATTGCTCCAGCTTTGAATTTCGTTGTGTCGTTATCTTCTTTAGTGAGTCGTGCAAACCGCTGTTCTGAATGATGCTCTTTATAGGGTAGGGGCCACTGGGAATGAATTTAGGGAACTAAGGGGATGGTGACCCAAAAATGTTTGGGAAGCTTAGGCTAAGGAAAGGTTTTCAGTGCTAAAGCTGAGTATGCACGGACCATGCATACATACCCCCAAAGTACCTGGAATCATGGGTATGGCATACCCTCCAACCGTCCCTATTTTCCTGGGACATTTCCTGAATTACAGAAGCCATCTGGGCTTCTCATTTGATCCCAGAATGTCCTGGGGATGAGCTAGAGCTTGCAGCAGTGCCGTGATCTTGCGTGAGCCAGCTGACTCGCATGGCACCGACAGAAAAACATCCCAATTGCCATCAGGAGAATGTTGAAGGCTATGGAATGGACTTAGAAAGGTAGAAAGTGTCAGGAGTTCAGCCTACACTCAGGTAGGACCCTGGCAGAGACACATGCCCGACTGGCATGTTCTCTCCCTCCTGGTCGATCATTTGGGAGCTTCGAGAGCTTTCTTCAGCCCGAACATCACAGCGGCCGAAGCCAACCGACACCAGCACACTTAGGGATCCACAGAGTTTGCGCAACTTGCGTAACAGACCTTAGCAATTCAGCATTTTGGCTAATCTACTTTATTTACATATAAACACACACAGAGCACTGCAACATGGCTCCCTCTCTCTCTAGCATCAGACAGCAAAGAGAAAAAAGAACAAAGGACAATAGTCCTACTTCACGGAACACAGTAACACAAACATCCTGTCTCCATCACTTCCCACTCTGTGGAGTTAAAACATATATTGTCATGTGATAGACAACAATCCCATGACTGCAATCATGGAGCAGGAATTCTAACAGAAAGCGTGCCTTCAAGGAAAGGCCAGAGCCTCACCCCACCCCGTTTCGGCGCAAACCAAAGCCTTGTCTGCTTGACTTTGCTAGGCTTGTGCCCACCGGTACACCCGAGTCTTGTGGGCTGGCAACGAGGACCAGAGGCGCATGGTTGGGAAATGCTACGTCCACGGAAACAACCTACAACTTCAGGAGCAGGATGAATGGCAGCATTTCCACAATGAGATGTGCAACACCAACAGCGACTCGGACGTAACGGGCATGTGTCAGATGGGCATCAGCGGCGGCTTCACCGCCAACAGCATTTATTTCGGAGCCCCCGGTGCTTTCAACTGGCAAGGTTTGTAACACTTCCTCAGCCCCTCCTTCCTGTGTCACCATGTAAATGTGTGGCTTAATGGGTTAATGCAGCCAGAGACAAAACCAAGCAGGTGGGAAATTGCCAAAAGCACATTAATTCGCAGGCTGTATACAGTTGTACCTTGGAAGTCGAACAGAATTCATTCCGGAATGTTTGACTTCCAAAGCGCAGCTTCTGATTGGCTGCTGGAAGCCAATCACCCCACACCTTGCAGAGATGGGCCAACGCTACCAACAGGCCCTGCACCCCTTGGCAACATCCAAAGGCCCTGATCCACTAGGTGCTGGGGTGGATTGCACCCTGCGCCTTGCAGAGTCAGGCCCAGGCTGCCAACGCGCCCAGCAGAGGCTCTGCTGGTCAAGGTAGAGCCCTCTCCCTCCAGAAACAAACCAGGACTGCTCCAAGAAAACGCACGTTTGTGATTGGCCAAGCAGATAGGCAGCCATTTGGGGGGGAGGAGAACATTTCCCCCCTTTTCACTTCTCACTTCCCTCTGTGGCCCCCTGACCTTGTGCTATAGCCCCCCATTTACACACTTTTCACCTGTGGCCCCCTTGGAATATCCTGGGTGACCCCAGGGGTCCATATGGGTGGGGAACACTGATCTAGACTGTTTTTTGGACTACAGTTCCCATCACCCCTGACCACTGGTCCTGCTAGCTAGGGATGATGGGAGTTGTAGTCCAAAAAACGGCTGGAGACCCAGGTTTGGGAAACTCTGAACTAGAGATTTTTTTTCAAAAAAAATGAGAAGCAGACAAACTGAAACGGACAGAATCGCCCATCCCTAAATAAGCCCCGTCCAATTGCATCTCTTCCTTGTGGTCAATGACCGGTGTTAAATAAGCTCCATTAAATTCAGTGGGATTTACTTCTGGGTGGACGCGGTCAGGAATGCAGCCTTACCTGGTAAACTAAATGATGAAATAAAAGCGGCCGCACAGAGCCCAGTTGAGGGAAAGACATGTGTTCTTCTTTTCTTCTGTGCTTAGAGCCCCTGAACCTCCGCACACACGTCTGGGTTCTGAAACACAGGGAATAGCATCCAGGCAGGATTCAAACCCAGCACCTCTCTCTCTGGAAAAGCAAGTGGCTCGATAGACACCGGGCAGAAGGAAGCAGTGGGTCTCTTTGTCTGTGTTGAGTTAAAATGTCACAACTTTCCTCTTTCTGGCACAGGAACCGATTACATGATCCTTCGAGGGGACCGGGAATGGGACCAGCAGGATTACTCGTATCCAGATCAGAAGTACAGCTACAGCTATTTGGGTAACTGCAACTGATATGGTTTTTCCTGGTCCGCTGCCCTGTTTGCCTGCCTACATCTCCCTTCTTTCCTCACTCGCATACAAACATGGTGATAGGATCACACACACCCCAACCTAGCTAAGATTTCTTAACGCAGGATTTGAACTTGTGCTCTCAGCACTAGTCTTGAATAACTTAACGACTAAATAAAAATATTAACAAAATATCGACATTTTATTGAAAGAGTTTCAACTACAGTGGTACCTCAGGTTACAAACACCTCGGGTTACAAACACTTTGGGTTACAGACTCCGCTAACCCAGAAGTAGTACCTCGGGTTAAGAACTTTACCTCAGGATGAGAACAGAAATCGCACGGCGGCAGCGGGAGGCCCCATTAGCTAAAGTGGTACCTCAGGTTAAGAACGGTTTCAGGTTAAGAACAGATGTCCAGAACGAATTAAGTACTTAACCTGAAGTACTACTGTAATATGTTTCTCCATGCAACCCCGGCAGCCTGAATGGTCTATGCTCAGAAATGGAGGGAGGGAACAGTACCAATGAAGGAGGAATGGCTGACGAAAGTGATGGAATATGCAGAAATGGCAAGCTTCACCTGCAGAATAAGAGATCGGGAAGAAAGAGCATTTAAGGAAGACTGGAAAGATGTTTGTCAAATATCTGAACAATCATTACAAACTGATAAAGACGCTAGCAGGATTGGAGTAAATTCAGCAGTCTAAATTTTGTTGAGAGAAATTGAGAAAGAAATAATACAGAATAATTAGAATACGCAGCAGCAGAGGACAACCAGAACGAACCACGGAAGGGGAAAAGGGTAATTCGATGACTAGTGTGTTGCTTTTTGGTAAATGTGAATGCAGTAAATCTGTAAAAGGGAAAAGTATAAATTAAATGTTTTTTTTAAAAAAGAAATACAGTCGTACCTTGCATCCTGAATGCCTTGGCTCCCGAACGATCGAAACCCAGAAGTGAGTGTTCCAGTTTTTGAATGATTTTTGGAAGCCGAATGTCCGGCGCAACTTCCGCAGCTTCTGATTGGCTGCAGGAGCTTCCTGCAGCCAATCAGAAGCCGTGCTTTGGTTTCTGAACGTTTTAGAAGTCAAACAGACTTCTGGAATAGATTCTGCTTGACTTCCAAGGCACGACTGTATTGGACTGGAAGACCGTGAGTGAGAATTATGGTTTTGGAAAGGGGGTGATCAGGATAAGAAGGAACTCATGCACTTCCCCTTGTATCTATAGGCTACACAGTCGAAGCAAAAACTGAGGTTCTGCGCAAAAACGAGACCACCTTAGTCAGTGGGGCCCCTCGGTTTAACCACACGGGAGCCGTCTTCCTGATGGCAGCGGACAGTGGCACAACTCTTCAGGGGAAACTGATTATCTTCGGGGAGCAAGTGGGCTCCTATTTTGGCAGTTCCATTGCTCTGGCTGACCTCAACAATGACGGGTGAGTCTGCTGGCCTGCAAAGCCGGTGGGAAGCAATGTCTCGTTTGCCCAGCAGAGGGGCTGTGGTCACACCCCTCTCTCTCTCTTCCTATCGGTAGGTGGCAGGACCTGATTGTCGGAGCACCCTACTACTTCGACCGGAAAGAGGAGAAGGGTGGGGCCGTCTACGTCTACATGAACCTGGGGGGAACGTTCCACAGCAGCCCCAACATCACCCTGATGGGGCCCAGCAGCTCTGCCTTTGGCTTGGCCGTGGCCAACATCGGAGACGTCGATAAGGATGATTTCCAAGGTGGGGATGCTTCCTTCTTCGACTGTTGCCCCCATACCTACATTACTGGAAATGCATTCTGTTAGGGGACATTGCTTTGCAACAATGTGTATTCTGGGGGAAATGCATATAAAATGTATTTATACACTGGTACAGTGGCGCTGTGGGTTAAACCACAGAGCCTAGGGCTTGCCGATCAGAAGGTCGGCGGTTCGAATCCCTGCAACGGGGTGAGCTCCCATTGCTCAGTCCCTGCTCCTGCCAACCTAGCAGTTCGAAAGCACGTCAAAGTGCAAGTAGATAAATAGGTACCGCTCTGGCGGGAAGGTAAACGGCGTTTCTGTGTGCTGCTCTGGTTCGCCAGAAGCGGCTTAGTCATGCTGGCCACATGACCTGGAAGCTGTATGCCGGCTCCCTCGGCCAATAAAGCAAGATGAGTGCCACAGCCCCAGAGTCGTCTGTGACTGGACCTAATGGTCAGGGGTCCCTTTACCTTTACCTTTTACCTTGGTTCTCAAACTTTGTTCCAGGAGTCCATTCGACTCCCAAAACAGTTTGGAAACCAAGGCGTGGCTTCTGATTGGCTGCAGGAGTTCCCTGCACTCAAGCAGAAGCCACATTGGATGTCCGGCTTTCGGAAAACATTTGCAAACCGGAACACTTATTTCCGGGTTTGTGGCATTCGGGAACCAATTTGTTCGGCAACTAAGCCATTGGGGAACCAAGGACCACTGTAATTAGGAGGGAATCATGGACATGGAGAACTGTAATCATAGAGAAAAGGTTTCGCTTAGCCCTCTCTCTGCCGTTCTCATTTTCTACCTCCAGAAAGAGTTCATGAAGTGTTGTTTGGCTGTTGTTTTTTTGGCTTAAGGAGAACAAAGTTCTGCAGTTTGGAGGGAGATTTTAGTGAGATTTGTTTTGAAGAGTGACTATAGCAGGCACAGGCAAACTCGGCCCTCCAGATGTTTTGGGACTACAACTCCCATCAACCCTAGCTAACAGGACCAGTGGTCAGGGATGATGGGAATTGTAGTCTCAAAACATCTGGAGAGCCGAGTTTGCCAATGCCTGGACTATAGGTTTGTTTTAGATGCCTCCTTTGGAAAGCTGGCGAACGAGGCCACCTGACCCTTATCCTCCCTCCTTTCCTCCATAGATATTGCAGTTGGAGCTCCTTTTGAAGGTTCGGGGAAGGTCTACATCTACCACAGTGGTGCAGGAGGGCTTATTGATAAGCCCCAGCAGGTAAGCTCACCTTGCTTGTTCCTCTTCATCATTTTTTCCCTCCATGCTGGGCGAGAAAACTGCCTCTGATCACATGCAATGCCTTCCTCGCGTTTTGCAGCTAATGCAGCAAGCCTGCAGGCACTAGGAAGTCAGGGACTGGGTTTCAGCAGAGCTTGGCCCCACAACATGGATCCACTGGGGGCGGGGCTGCACTTCTAGGCTAAGTGCCCATTATGGATCTGCACCATCCCCAGCTACAGAAGGGTCATAGCTCAGTGGTAGAGGACATGTTTTACATGCAAAAGGCTGTGAGTTCAATTCCCGGCATCTCCAGATAGGCCTGGAAAATAAGAACAATATACAGTGGTACCTCGGGTTACATAGACTTCAGGTTACATGCACTTCAGGTTACAGACTCCGCTAACCCAGAAATAGTACCTTGGGTTCAGAACTTTGCTTCAGGATGAGAACAGAAATCGTGTTCCGGCAGCGCGGCAGCAGCAGGAGGCCCCATTAGCTAAAGTGGTGCTTCAGGTTAAGAACAGTTTCTGGTTAAGAATGGACCTCCGGAATTAAGTACTTAACCCAAGGTACCACTGTATATTTTTGTACCCCACACATCTGACTGTGTTGCCCCAGCCACTCTGGATGGCTTCCAACAGAATATACAAAAACACAACCTGTCTTTAAACAAAAACCCTCTCTAAAATTCTGGAGAGCTGTTGGTGTAGGCCACTGTTGTTCAGTCTTGGGTCCCCAGATGCTGTTGGACTACAACTCCCATCATCCTTGACTACGCTGGCTGGGGTTGTTGGGAGTTGTAGTCCAACAGGGTGTGGTTGAAGAACACTGGTTGCAGGCAATCTCCGTTTGAAAGCAAGGTATAGCCTGGTGACATCAGTGGCAGTCCTGCTCTCTCCCACACCAACCCAACCTGCTTGGCCAAGGCACCATCAACCTTGAGGCACAGCTCACAACATAGATCTTTCTCATTTGATGGCTGCCATTCCTCCTCCCTCATTTGCTCCTCCTCTGCAGGTTATCAGCGGCGAAGACGTCGGACCCGGAATCAAGACCTTTGGCTATTCCTTCAGCGGCGGAATGGATGTGGATGGGAACGCCTACCCCGATCTCTTGGTGGGCACACTCTCAGAAAACATCCTACTGCTCAGGTGAGAGGAGACTTAAAGAGGGACAGTTAATGTACCCCTGAGGGTCTGCAGAATTCTTTTCCCTCATGGCTTATTTGTCCAAAGCCACTGCTGATGTTGGGGACTATTTGGGTTTATTATTGTGTATTAATATCCACCTTCCTTCTGTGAGGAAGTCAGAATGGCATGAATATTGCTCCTTGATAATAATAATAATAATGATAATAATAATAATTTATTATTTATACCCCGCCCATCTGGCCGGGCCTCCCCAGCCACTCCAGGCAGCTTCCAACAAAATATTAAAATACAGTAATGCATCAAACATTAAAAGCTTCCCTAAACAGGGCTGCCTTCAGATGTCTTCTAGAAGTCTGGTAGTTGTTGTGTTTGACATCTGGTGGGAGGGCGTTCCACAGGGTGGGTGCCACTACCAAGAAGGCCCTCTGCCTGGTTCCCTGTAACTTGGCAGTGAGGGAACCGCCAGAAGGCCCTCGGCTCCCAACGGGAGCGCACCCCGTTGCGGGGATTCGAACCGCCGACCTTCTGATCGGCAAGCCCTAGGCTCTGTGGTTTAACCCACAGCACCACCCGCGTCCCTATAGGGTGGTACATGAATTCAATTAATAATAATAATAATAATATCCTTAAACAGTACCCCACTCATTTCCCTTTTGTCTCATATCTCTCTGCAGAGCCCGTCCAGTGATAAACATCTTAGACAAGTCGTTCACGGTTACCCCGACCACGTTGGACCCAAACAGCTGTACCGAAGACTCTTGGTAAAAGCTTCCTTCTATGTTCTCTCCTCACAGATCTCTCTCCTCACCCGCCTGCCCGGGTGCCAGGGCTCTTTGAAAGGCGTGTGACTGCAGAAATGCGATGGAACTGGTTATATTTAGCCTAAGGAAAGGAAGATGAAAGGGGAGCACGCTGCCAATTTTCAGCTTGTTTAAGGGGATGTCGGAAAGAATCAGGAGAACAATTGTTTGCCCTCCCCGCCGAGTGCGGGACAAGAAGTAGGAGTGTTTACACAAGAAAGGGCGGGATTCAGATTAAATGTGAATGAAGAAAACATCTGTCGCTAAGAGCAGTGTAGCGCACTGCAGCAAGCTTTATAGAGATGTGGCAGAGTCGCCTCCTTTGGATGATTTCAATAATAATTAATAATAATAATTAATAATAATAATTTGTATACCACCCTTTATCCTAAGATCACAGTCGACAACATAAAAATACAGAATGAAAACACAAAGTACATAATAAAGCAAAAACAAACCAATAACACCCTCTGTCCCACAAACACATTTAAAAGATAATAATCATCAACATCATCATCATTTATACCCCACCCACCTGGCTGGGTTTCCCCAGCCATTCTGGGTGGCTCCCAACGGAATTAATGATAACGATAATGATGTGATCAAACATCAAACATTAAAAACTTCCCTGAACATAACTTGTTCAATCAGGCAAAGGCCTGGTTATAGAGAAACGTTTTTGCCTGGCACCTAAAGATATGTAATGAAGGAAAGGGGATGAATTGTGGATTAATAATAATAATAATAATAATGGAGTTCCCTCTCCTGTGGGGGAGAACTCCTGCTCTTTCAAATAA
This sequence comes from Podarcis siculus, assembly GCA_034642415.1. Classification (NCBI taxonomy): domain Eukaryota; kingdom Metazoa; phylum Chordata; class Lepidosauria; order Squamata; family Lacertidae; genus Podarcis; species Podarcis siculus. Next base: position 1,551,122 of record JAXCMG010000034.1, read on the forward strand.
AACTCCATGCCCCCGAAATACCACTTGCTGCTCAAGAAAATTAATCACTGTCCTATAACAAGAGCATCCAAGGAATGCATTTCAATACAAAACATCTTTAGGCTGCCATTGTACGCTGGGTGTTTAGAGTAGACCCTTCCAAGGCTGGTTGCTGTGGCTTCAGAATAGGTTTGTGCTTCTGCTCCTCCCTTTAAAAAGTGATCACTGCTCTGTTTTGGTTTGCCTGGAGGCAGTTAGCAAACTGAGAAGTGCAGGGTTCCTTCCTAAGAGTCACAACCGCGCCCCTTCTAAAATAATGCAATAATCTTATGGTTAAATAATAATAATAATAATAATAATAATAATAATAATAATAATAATTTGCGATGCAGTGCCACAATAAATGCTAATCTCCATGCGCTCAGAAAACATCCTACTGCTCAGGTGAGAGGAGACTTAAAGAGGGACAGTTAATGTACCCCCAAGCGTCTGCAGAATTCTTTTCCCTCAAGGCTGACTTATCCAAAGCCGCTGCTGATGTTTGGGATTATTTGGGGGTTTTTTATTATTGTGTATGAATATCCACCTTCCTTCTGTGAGGAAGTCAGAATGGCATGCATATTGCTTAATAATAATAATAATAATAATAATAATAATAATAATAATAATTTATTATTTATACCCTGCCCATCTGTCTGGGCTTCCCCAGCCACTCTGGTCGGCTTCCAACAAAATATTAAAATACAGTAATGCATCAAACATTAAAAGCTTCCCTAAACAGGGCTGCCTTCAGATGTCTTCTAAAAGTCTGGTAGTTGTTGTTCTCTTTGACATCTGGTGGGAGGGCATTCCACAGGGCGGGTGCCACTACCAAGAAGGCCCTCTGCCTGGTTCCCTGTAACTTGGCTTCTCTCAGTGAGGGAACCACCAGAAGGCCCTTGGCACTGGACCTCAGTGTCCGGGTATAACGATGGGGGTGGAGACCCTGGTGCAGATATACTGGACAGAGGCCATTTAGGGCTTTAAAGCTCAGCACCAACACTTTGAATTGTGCTCGGAAACGTACTGGGAGCCAATATAGGTCTTTCAAGACCCATGTTATGTGGTCTGCACCCCTGCCTGGAGGAGTCTGTGTTTACTCCCGTCTCATCCTGCTCCAAGACTTCCAGTTCAATCACATTTCTCTCTTTCTCTCTCCTTTCCTTCCCCACCTCCTCGACTAACAGCATCAAGGTGCAGCTCTGCTTCTCCTATTCTCAAAGTGCGGGAAACCCGACATACAAGGAAACCATAAGTGAGTAGAAGTTCCACTTGAGAGGGATTTTGTTTTTCAGGAGAGAAGTTCGGGGGGCTCATCCTGTGGCAGCCGCACAAGCCCTGAGCTTGAACTGTCACTCCTAAATGTGGGCATTCTGGTTATGCCCAGAGGCACCTTCCTCTTTCAGTCTTGCCTTTTCCCAGGTTCAGGTTAAACCGTTACCAGCACTGCTTCGGGAGGAAGAGCAGGGCAGAAATTGAATGGATAGATAAATAAATATATAAATCGCACCCAGAGCTCATTTTCCTTTCTGGCGCTTTCTCAGAACTTCAACTTGAACCCAGCCCTTACCAGGGGCTTAGGCCCAGAATAAAACAGCTGAACTGAGGTGGAGGCAGAGTGAAGCAGATGTCTTGGGTGGCAGAATCCCATAGGGCACCAACCCCACGGGCACACAGCCCACCCCTGCTTCCAATGGGGTCACGTGACAGTGGTGGCTGCGGCTCCTGGCGAGATCTCGTGAGAGTTCTGCGAGATCCCACGAGATCTCGCCAGAAGCTGCCAAGTGATGGAGAAAACAATAATTTCATAAACTGTATCATTTTGGTTATTCCGTTTTCTTTTCTATGGCTCACACTGAAAAGGCCTGTGCCTGCCTGCTTTTTTACAGTACAGAACTGGTTGTTTTCAGGTACTATGTGTAGCAAATGTCCCTCCCAGAACACAGAAAAAACATAAACTGTTAGTATCTATGGTGGCCGTTGTACGCAAGAGAAGAGAATCGTCTAGGCATGGCCGTTGTGATTAATCTTGAATTGCCGACAAAAGAGGATAGTGGGAGACATTTAATGAACAGGAAAATGAGCCTAAGTCTTATTAAAGACATTGAAAAAATGATTTTAATGACAGGATGTTACAACCTGCAGACTAAAATGATTTCAGTTGGTTCAGGATGGTAACATTTGGTGGCAACTGCCAAGATTGCTGTAATCCTTTTACTGGCGAAATGAAATCACCAAGGGTGTAAGAAACATGGCTTTGGGTGCAATTCTTCGCCGCCACCTCCTTATTTTCGAGGCTGTCCCTCTGCCCGTTTGTATTTCAATAAAGGCTTCTATTTTCACTTGGAGCCTGCATCCTTTTCGATTGGGTTTCTGGGAGGGATACCTCAATAGAGGAAACCCTTTTTTAATTTATCCAACATACACTTCCCTGGTAGGGGAGGATTCGGCAGGATGGGGGGTGGAGACGACGGGAGCAGAGCTTTCCTGTTTTGCCTCAGGCGGCAGAATGGGACAGGCTGCTTCTGGGTGGAGAGAGTGGGGTGCACATGTGCCTCAGTTTGCCTGCTAAGTCTTGGCAGTGCCTCTGGCCTGTTTTCCCCACCCTGTCACTTCCCCTCTGCATCTCATTTCAGAGTTGAACTACATGGTGGAAGCTGACCGGGACCGCCGTCCTCCTCGGGTATATTTTGCCAGGACACAGTCCGCAGTCTACAAGGGACAATTTTCCATGCCAAGGGAGAAATGTCAGACCCTGGAAGTCCTCTTGCGGGTAAGGCGAGGGCAGCGGGCAATTTAAGCGATGCATTTGGATAGCTGGGAGTGAGCTAAACATTGCCTATTTATTTATTTATTTATTTATTTATACATACATACATACATACATACATACATACATACATACCCTGCCCCTCTGGCTGAGTTTCCCCAGCCACTCTGGGCGGCTTCCAACAGAATATTAAAATACAATAATCTATTAAACATTAAAAGCTTCCCTAAACAGGACTGGGCATAATGTGTTTGCTACTAGAATAATCTGCAATGTACGCTGGTACCTTGATTATTTTGCACAAACGCGATTGTGGGTTGCAAGAAGGGAGATGACCAGAGCCGTCTTTTCCATAGGGCTTAGTGGTGCATTGAGCCAGGGCGCCAGTCTCTCAGGGGCGCCCTAGCAAGTGGGGGAGCTGGGCGCCTTTGCCGGCACCTTCCCCTTTCCCTGCACGCCCGACAGCTGTGCCCCGCCAACCATAAGGCTGGTGGGTGTGCACCTTCGCTCCCAAGCCTCTGTGGGGATCGCTCTCTCGCAGCGGCATGGGGGAGGCTTGTGCCCCCCAATGGCTGGCAGTGTGCAGCTATAGCCACCCCAACACTATCCATGGTAATTTGGAGGCACTGGGCGGATATTTGCACCCCGGCGTTGCATCTGCTAAAGATGGCCCTGGAGATGACCTTCTGAAGTTTTAAATTCCTCGACAAAGTACAGTGGTACCTCAGGTTACACACGCTTCAGGTTACATATGCTTCAGGTTACAGACTCCGCTAACCCAGAAATAGTACCTCGGGTTAAGAACTTTGCTTCAGGTGGCGCAGCGGTAGCAGGAGGCCCCATTAGCTAAAGTGGTGCTTCAGGTTAAGTACAGTTTCAGGTTAAGAACGGACCTTCGGAATGAATTAAGTACTTAACCTGAGGTACCACTGTACAATCACTCAGAATTGGGTGGAGGGCTTTCTGCAACAAACTCTTCCTTTGCCTTGCAGGCTGATATGCGAGACAAGCTGCACCCCATTGCGTTCTCCATGAACTATTCTCTTTCCGAGAAGCCCATGCGGTTCCAGTTGGGCCTGCGCTCGCTCGATGCGTTTCCTGTCTTGAACGAGGATCAGTCCCGTGAGAATCAGACTGAGGTGAGCGCCATGCAGTAATCCAAAGCGTTTCCCCTCCCCAAAATCGCCCCGCTTTGCGCAAGCTCATTCGCTGTTGAATTTCTTTCTCTCCTCCCCCCACCTTCTGCCTTCTGCCTGGTTGCTCAGTGTGGCGGGACAGCCCGGTTTTCCCATACTGCTCTTCTTTCTCCCCACTTTCTGCTAATTGCACCGACCTTTCAGTTATGCCGCAGGCGCTGCTCTATTTGCCAACGTTCTCTTTTTTAAAAAAATATATATTTATTTATTTAAATAATACAGAAAAAAGAGAACATCAACAGAAAAAAAGAAATTTACAAAGAAAAAGAAAAAAACAGTTCAAAAACATTGAAAACAAATACACTTGTTGTAGAGTATTCCCCACCCACCCACCCGCAGCTTCGCTCCGCCACAGTTCGACTTCTTTAAATCTTTATCTCCACATTTATCCTTGCATTCTCCAAATATATCGTTATTTGTCCTTCTTTAATCTCTTTTCTTTTCCAGTTCACACATATACTTTACATTTTTATTCTAAGCGTATTAGCATATCTTTCTTAGAACAATACTTTAACGTATAATCTTTGCAACATTTCCATTCCTTTTTTAATTTTTGATTTGACTGATATCTTACAATTGATGTTAGTTTTGCCAGTTCTGTTTGCCAACATTCCTTTTGCTGGCTCCTTCCCCCTCATCAGTTAGAATGTCTGTGCATATTCCTAAATTTGGTCCAGCAGCTTAAGTTTAAGCCAACTGCAGGTCGGGGTCTCTTGCAAATGGGTAACACATGCACGCTAAGGTGAGTTATGTACATGCACACACATACGTACAAACGCAGACAAATATCTGTGAGAAATTGTCTCCTGTTTCCCATCATCGGCCTTCGTAGATCCAGCATCCAATTTTGCCCTCTGGCACCATCTGGTGGGAAAGCCCGTTCACCATCATTTTAAAGACAGAACAAAATAACATCCCGAAAAATGAGTTGCGTGGGTTCGTGCAGGTAGACTAGTTTTCTGCGATGCTGGCCTTTGTGCAGTCGTCGTGCGATGACTTTGACATGTGCTCGTGTTTTGTGTCAAATATGTCAAGTGGCCCAGCCAAAATTTGGGAGACCCTTCACAGTGCAATATTTATTTTGCTTGGATGGTTGAAAATCCGCCATTTGGTTGACTGATCTTCAAGATGGCTTGCAAGTTATACGCCGGATTTACGTATAAGCTAAACAAGCTATAGCTTAGGGCCCCACTCTCTTGGAGGCCCCCAAAAAATGTAAAGGGGAAAAAACTGGATATACATTTCCAAAATATAAGATAAAAAAACAAGTAAAATAAAACCTACATACAGCAACAGTGTTTTGTTTTGTGTTGTGTAGGTTCCTGTGATGTAAATAATGCCCCCCCTGCTAGCCTGCTCCCTAAAATATCACTGGTTTGCTCATTTCTATATATAGGGTGCCTACATTCTGCATGGACTGGCTGCATGGCAACATGTGCAAATGGCTTGAGATACCTATTAGGTTCATAAATTACCATAGAGCATATATACAACACAAAAAGCAGTGACAATTTGTTGTTGATAAAGGATATATAAAGGGCCCCATTACCTTCAGTAGCTTAAGGCCTCATCAAACCTCAATCCAGCCCCACTTACAACATATTGGCATTGCCAGTGTGGTGTAGCGGTTAAGAGCGGCAGTCTTGTAATCTGGTGAACCGGGTTTGCGTCTCTGCTCCTCCACATGCAGCTGCTGGGTGACCTTGGGCTAGTCACACTTCTCTGAAGTGTCTCAGCCTCACTCACCTCACAGAGTGTTTGTTGTGGGGGAGGAAGGGAAGGGAAAGGAGAATGTTAGCCGCTTTGAGACTCCTTTGGGTAATGATAAAGCGGGATATCAAATCCAAACTCTTCTTCTTCTTCTCTTCTTACACTACCTCAGAACCCACACATCCCTGCAGCTCTTAGTTCTCTGGATGTTTGATGGGGTCAGAGTGGCCATCACAACTGCTCTAGGTGAATCCTGGCTTTGGAGCGACTGGCTGCCTTGCTCCAAAATAACATGGTGGTTTCATTCACAGATGTACCTCTCACCTCTGTGGCACACATACAAACATTCTTACCTAAAGATTGAGAAATAGCTTTTGTTGCCCTTTGTAGGTTTGGATGTAATGGTTAAGCCAAGATGCGGCTTAGCTCAGTGGCAGCAATTTTTCCTCTCAATCCCCAAACACCTGCTGGCTCCTTTGTTCATGCTTAGCAATGGTTTGGCTTAGTGTTATGTGTGAACCAGGGAGCCAACCAGGGACTAATCTACACCGGTCAGTTAAAACATTAAAACGCGTTATAAAAATGTGACACCAGAGGGTGCTGTGGAGCAGCGATCGGCCATCAATGTAAAGTTGCATTGAGAACTAGACTACTTTTTTTATTATACCGCTTTCCAGATCATTGTAGATCCCACCCAGGGTGGTAGAACTGCATGGAAAGCCTCTTACGTCAGCTGGTTAGATCAGCCACACCATGCCGGTGTGCCTTGTTCACATAAACCAATGGAGCAAGTCGAAATATTATGGTATTACAAGTGGCACATTGGTTGTCAAACTTAATCCGTTCCGGGAGACCGTTCGACTCCCGGAACCGTTCGAAAACCAAGGCGCGGCTTCTGATTGGCTGCAGGAGCTTCCTGGACTCAGTTGTAAGCCGCATCAAATGTTTGGCTTCTGAAAAACGTTTGCAAACCAGAATGCTCACTTCCAGGTTTGTGGCGTTCGGAAGACAATTTGTTCGGGAGCCAGGCCGTTTGACAACCAAGGTACCACTGTATATAGATTATTATTGTGTGTATAGGTACTAGTTTGATACTTTCTGCGGTTTACTGGTATATAATTGTTGATGCAGAAATTTTAAAAACCCGACTAGATTGTCACAATAGCAACAACTCTACTGCTTTCAGATTCAGTTCAAGAAGCAATGTGGAACAGACAACAAATGCAACAGCAACCTGAAGATTAAGGCTGTCTTTTTAAATGACCAGAACCAGAAGTTGCCCAGGTGAGAAATGCGTTCCCTTTGCACCCTCACTGGCTCGCCACTAGGGGCAGCAGCACGCAGACTTTGCACATCTGACGCTCTTTCCCTGGCACCTCCAGAGAGATAACTAGGAAGTGGGTGGATGGATAGCCCTGCTCTGCCTCTGGCCACCCCCCTATCTGTGCCATCTCCCCCAATACAGGCGGAATGGGATGCAGGTGTTGCAGTACAGCCGGGATGTCAAGAAGCTGAACCTGGGCATCAGCGTCACCAATATACCGTCGTCACCCACGAATGGAGAAGATGCTCACGAGGCTTTCCTCAACATCACGTTCCCGCCCTCTCTGCTGCCTTCCTCTGTTCGGCCGGTGAGAGACTCCCCCCCCCCCTTTTGTATAAAAATAAGGAGAATATATATATATGATTTTTTTAAAAAAAAATCAATTATGAAGAATTAAAGTGATTCGAAAATAAAAAAGTACACAAAACACTGTAAAGAGGAATATATATATATGAATATATACAAAGATGATATATACAAAGATGCCCTAATCCAGGCATAGGCAAACTTGGCCCTCCAGATGTTTTGAGACTCCAACTCCCATCATCCCTAGCTAACAGGACCAGTGGTGAGTGGCATAGAATAATAGTATTCAGCTGTTAGTTAGGTTCATCTGGCAACCTGCTAAGGCCATCCAAGGACTGGGAAGGAGGGTTTGGATTGGGGTTAGTGGGGAAAACCTTGGACCTTCCATACGTTGTCCCATCATCCTTGGCCATGGCTTGATGGGTGTCATGAATGAGCCAGCTCCCAGCGATGGTTTGCAGCCAGCTCCCAGAGAAGGGTTGCAGCCAGCTGAAGAAAGCAGCCAGGAACAGAGAGGGTTAGCTGCCATGCAGGATGAGCATCAGCTAGTGCCAACTCCCCCACCCCTTGGAATGCCGGCTGATAAGAGAATGCCTGAGTGCAGGCTAGAACACATTCAAAGCTCGCCGGAAGAACAAACAGGTGGGAAAGAGACAGCCTCTCAGAGAATGGGGAAGAGGCGGGAGCTGACCCACTGAGTCCGAGGTCTCGCCGAATGGGAGGGCTGCAAGATAGGAAGCAAAACAAAAGACGTATGTAGCAAAAGATCAGTTGATTCTGGTCACGCCGGAAGCAGTCTTCAGAAGGGTCATCTTAACTGATGATGTCGGAGGCTGTGTTAAAGCCGTCCAGAGCTATCTGTTTGTTTTGACAATAAAGCATCCTTTTTAATTAACTACGCTCATTGTGTTATCAAGCCGGGAACTGGACTCCCAACAATGGGGCTGGTGGAAGTTGCCCCATCTGAGCGCAACATTTGCTGCACTACACCGAGCCTGCTTTTGTACAGAAGCGATGAAATAAGACAATATTCAGCAAGGTGGCTTTTTCTTTCTTCAGAGCGGCGCCTGCAGGTTCGAGGAGACGGTGATATGTGAGCTCGGCAACCCTTTCAAAATGGACCAGCGGGTGAGTTGTTTTGGGTCCAGGTGTTTCAGAAAGCAAGGCTTCCGAAGTGGGAGACCCAAACTGTGACATCTCATCCAGCACAAAAGATGTGTTCAGGCCTTGGCCCCCTTAGTGACCTTTGGGACTCGGAAACAACAAAACACTGGAACCTTTGACCTGCTCCCAGCCTGCATTCACATTTAAAGCACTCTCTCGCCCACACAGAGAATCCCAGGAACTGTGGTTTGCTAAGGGGGCTGGGGAATCATAGTTCCGTGAGGGGTAAACTATGTTTCTTAGCATCCTTTGAGTGGGAAGCCCTGTGCTCTAAATAGGTGTTCAATGTTTTCTCAATGTATGGTGTGGCTGTTCATATTTTCTGGAGTAAACAGGAATCTTGGCGGGAGGGGTGTGTATTGTGTGAGCGCAGCCACAGTGTGCCATTGAGGGAGAGCAGACATACGGTACCAGAGTCAGATCACATGTATTTATTCCTCAGGAGTGATCTTCATAGACGGGGAATATGCAGAAGAAACAATTTTGAGGAGATAGGGAAGGTGTTTGTAGAATCTGTACTGCTAAAATGGAAAGGGATCAAACCATCACAAGAGGTGTTGAAATTTTGGGAGGCTGGATGCTTACACAATGGAATGGTCTCAGTGGTGGGGTGCACATTTTTATTCTTATTTATTTATGTTTGGTTTTTTTTTAAAAGGAATGGTTTTCGTTTGTTCCTGCAACATTTTTGCACCTTACCCATCCGATTAAAAAAGCACAATAGTTAAAAACCTATCAAATCCCATCAAAGTATCACCCATCAGTGGTAACAGAGTACTATACCACACAATGGGTAAAATAAAAACATTTTCCTTTTATATTTAAAGAGTGCTGCTGAGGGTGGGGGGAGATAAATGAATATCTAGTAAGAGACAGTTCCATATGTAGGGTGTTGTTGCTGCAGTGTTAGGTTTATATCCCCTTATTTGACCAGTAGTTGAAATGCTGGTTCTTCTGATTTGCTTCTGCAACCTGCAGCAAAGCATGCTGGGTAACCAGCTTGTGCACTCTTGCCTCCTTTCCAGGCAGAGCTGACTATCACGTTTGAAGTTACTGGAGTTACGCTAAACACTCAAGATGTCACCGTGCAGGTGGAGCCTTCCACGTGAGTCTTCCCCCCGGGGCTAAATAGTTGTGGTTGGAAATGGGAACGTGCATCAGGAAGCCCAGTCAGTACTAGTGTACTTTGGTATAGCAGTTCGAAAGCACGCCAGTGCAAGTAGATAAATAGGTACCGCTGTGGTGGGAAGGTAAACGGCGTTTCCGTGAGCTCTGGTTTCCGTCACGGTGTTCCGTTGCGCCAGAAGTGGTTTGGTTATGCTGGCCACATGACCCAGAAAGCTGTCTGTGGACAAACGCCGGCTCCCTCAGTCTGAAAGCGAGATGAGTGCCACAACCCCATAGTTGCCTTTGACTGGACTTAACTGTCCAGGGATCCTTCACCTTCACCTTCACCTTTTACTTGGGTATTGACTGAAGGGCTGCAGGGCCGGTCCACCCATGTGGCAAGGTGAGGCGACCGCCTTGGGCGGCAAAATCCACATGAGCCACACAAGGAATGCGTCTCCCACTGTTGCTCCATTGCCATGGCGGCAGCAACGGCTTTAGTGCACTCCTTGAAGGCTGGATCTGTCACCTCCTCGGCAACCCCCAAAATACAGCAGATTCTTGGAGAATAGGAGGTGCTGCCGGTCTTCTCCCAAATGGCAGGGGGTGTCCTCTGGGGTCTCCTGGGGTCTGCACCCACCTGACATGATTCAGGGTGGGTCCCTTTCCCTGCAACAACCTTTGAATCCCACTCCAAACATTTGGCAAGGTTGAGTTGATTCCCTGACTTGTTCCCAATATAGCTCTTCACTCAATCCTTCTTCCCTGGTGGGTAGGACGCCATTTTGTGGTTTGCCTCAGGTGCTGCAAAGTCTTGGGCCAACCCTATAAGAACTGGCGTGGGGAGGGACCTCTGTGTGGACTCACCCCACATGGCCTCAGGCTTCTTGCGTGACTCTACTGAGGAGGGAAGGGGCGCTGTTTTGGTTGACTGTTAAGCATCCCATCTGAGAGGCCCCAGCTGACCCCTCTACCGATGGCCTGTCTCTCATAGGATCAGCTATCAAGAAGATCTCGCACCTGTGTCAGCAGTCCTGTTGGTAGACTACACCATTGATGCTTCCTTGAGCATGTGCGTATCCACCGCGATGTTTGACTTGGGTTAAAAAAAGAAGCGATACAATCAAACCTTGGTTGTGGAATGTAATCCGTTCCAGAAGACCGTTTGACTTCTGAAACATTCGACAACCGAAAACTGAAAGCGGAAGCCACAATACAATAGGGAAACTCAAAACGGAAGCCGTGTCTGACATTTGGTTTCCGAAAATCATTCAAAAACCGGAGCAGTTACTTCCGGGTTTTTGGCGTTCAGGAGCCAAAACGTACAATAACGGAGGCATTCGGGAACCAAGGTTTGACTGTATACAAATGCCTCTCAAGATGAGATTGTAAAGCGGGAAGTGTGTTATGCTGAGACTTCTCCCTCCTCATAACAAATCCAGGTAGCTTCCAGCCTGCCGCGATTACCCATGCCATCAAACTTCAGAAACACACACACACACACACATGCATATATAAGTTATGTAGTTCTTCATCTCCCTTGACATCTGATGGGAGGGTGTTCCACAGGGAGGATGCCACTACCAAGAAGGCCCTCTGCCACTCTGGGTAGCTCCCAACAGAATATTAAAAACATGATGAAACATCAAACATTAAAAACTTCCCTAAACAGGGCTGCCTTCAGATGTTTTCTGGGTTTTGGATTTTTTGTCAGAACGTTCTCAGAGGGTTAGAGTAGGGTCACATATGTCCACAGCCCTTAGCCTTAACACCGGCTCACCACAGGGTTGTGTGTTGAGTCCCCTGCTCTATGCTCTCTATACGTATGACTGTACAGCCATCTATTCCAGCAACAAAATCATCAAGTTTGCTGATGACACTACGGTGGTAGGGCTCATTTCAGGAGGGGATGAGTCCGCCTATCGGGACGAGGTGGAGCGGCTCTGTGTTTGGTGTGGAGAGAACAATCTGGCTCTTAATACGGCCAAGACCAAGGAATTAGTGGTGGATTACAGGGAAAAAAAGGCGGACATTCAGCCCTTGTATATCAACGGGGAACGGGTGGAGAGGGTGGCGGAATTCAGGTTTTTGGGAGTAACTATCGATCAGGGCATGACTTGGAGCGCAAATACCACTGCTCTGGTGAAGAAGGCCCAGCAGAGAATTTATTTCCTCAGACTTTTAAAGAAGAACAATCTGAGTGAGAGACTGCTGGTGTCCTTCTACCGAGGCTCCATAGAGAGCATTCTTACATACTGTATTTGTGCTTGGTTCTCCAGTTGTACAGCTAGGGAGAGGAAGGTGCTCCAGAAGGTCATAACCACAGCACAAAGGATTATTGGTCATCCTCTCCCATCTTTGGAAGAATTGTACGGTTCCCGTTGTCTTAGGAAAGCAAACAACATCCTGCAGGATTCATCTCACCCGGGATACAGTCTGTTTGCACTACTGCCTTCTGGCAGGAGATATAGAAACATCAAGTCAAGGACAAATAGACTGAAAAACAGTTTCTACCCAAGAGCTGTGGCCTTTTTGAATGCTGTAACTCGATAGTGTGACCTGGGAGATTGATGGGTGTGGGTGTGGGTGTGGCTGGAATGTGGTTTGTTGGTTGTTGTTGTTGTTTTGTTTTTGTTGTTTTTAAGGGATGGCATCCAATTTCGTTGCACTTGTGCAATGTTGCACTTGTGTAATGACAATAAAGAATCTATCTATCTATCTATCTATCTATCTAAAAGTCAGGTAGCTGTTTATTTCCTTGACAACTGATGGGAGAGCGTTCCACAGGGCGGGCGCCACTACCGAGAAGGCCCTCTGCCTGGTTCCCTGCAGAGAGGGAACTGCCAGAAGGCCCTCAGCACTGGACCTCAGTGTCTGGGTTGAACGATGGGGGTGGAGACGCTCCTTCAGGTATACTGGGCCAAGGCCATTTAGGGCTTTAAAGGTCAGCACCAACACTTTGAATTGTGCTCAGAAACATACTGGGAGTCTACTTTTGACTCTCATGGTTCCCCATATTGTTTTATGAAGTTGCTTGAGTTCCCAGGATTCCATGATTAGCAGATTTGATAGTCAAGTAGGCCTGACAGCCGTATATATCTACAATGCAGACATTTCCTGAATGAATTCTAGTAGGTTACACTTCTCATTGACTAAATTAGGAAAGTGTGACCCGCTCAACCAAGTTGTGAACAGAGCCCGGTTCCTCACTTTGTAAACTTTTCCATCCTTCTCACCTCTCACTGTGTTCCTCTCTCCGTGGCAGAGTCAACCGTTGGCTCCAGACGCATTTCAGTGGGACAGTCATGGGTGAGTCAGCCATGAAGCACGAGGAAGACGTAGGCAGTCCCATCGAATTTGACTTCCAGGTAAGGATCTTCCTTGAGAGGTGTGGCTAATACTCTCAAAAATTGAAGCATAAGATCATAAAGTTGGAAGGGACCATAAGGATCATCTAGGCCTCAAATCTCATGTTCTACCAACTAAGGTCTCCCAGAATTGCTTCTGAGTCTCTTGATGGTTAAAAACCCACATGGACTTGTTTACTTGAGCTGGATTCCATACGGGACCATTGATCCCTTGTCTAGAAAGCAACTAAGACACAATCTAGGATTGAATCCATCCCAATGAGATTTTTTAATTTGTAGAGTTGAGAGTACAAGCACAAGACAGAGGGTTCCCGAAGAGCATGTGTGTCGGCTTATTTCTCCCAATGCAAAAAGTTAAGCCAAATATTTGAAAAGATCTTTTTCCCTTCCTATTTGTGCCTTAAACAGAAGGGTAAACTGCTTGGTCGAAATGGATTCTTGAAATTTCCCCCCAAATCTGGTTCTTTCAAGATACTTTGAAGAAGGGCAATAGATCAGTGGTTGAAGATCAGTCCTGCATGCAGGTTCTGTGAACCGCCCTGCGACCTATATAGAGCGCTATATAAATTTAATAAATAGTAATAAAACAATCCTTGACATCTCCAGGTAGGGATAGGATAGACCTCAGTCTGAAAACCTGGATAATGGTTGCCAGTCAGCCTGGACTGAGCTGGATTCACCAACTCAGTATAAGGCAAATTCCTATATGCTCTTATACCTTGACCTTGTTTTTTGAAACTGTTGTATTGGCACTGATTTATTACACCTTGTCTTCCCAAATATATCTGTCTCTTTTATCTCTTATTTTCACTGTCAGTTTTGCTATTTCCAGATAGTCCATTCACTTTTGAAGCTTACCTCCTTGGTTGGTACTTCTCCTTCTTTCCATTTCTGAGAGTACAGGATTCTGGCTGGAGTTGCCACACAGACACACAAACAGTTTAACTATCTTTTTTGCTGAAATTGAATAATCTTGACACCGAGTGTGTTTTATAAACTCCTGTCCTGCCCCCACACATTTGCCTAGGGTTTTCTTCAGGGTGACCTCTGCTCTGCTGTTCTCCGAGTTGTCCTTCTGTTGTACTGTTTCTACCACAACCTGAGGTTGAAAAGGGGCTTCATCTTGTCCCCTGGCCCGTGTCTTTCAGGTGACCACGAAAGGCGAGTCTTTAGGATCCTCGGGAACAATCACGCTAGGCTTCGAATGGCCTTATGAGGCCAGCAACGGGAAATGGCTGCTGTACCCAACCCAGATCCTGGTGAAAAGGAGTGGGAACGAGAGTCGGCTCTGTGTACCCCCCGGAGAAGTCATCAACAACCGCAACCTCACAGTGAGTCTGATCTCCAGCACAAGCCCTTTCTCCCTTTTGCATTCTCTCTCTCTCTCTCTCTCTCTCTCTCTCTCTCTCTCTCTCTCTCTCTCCATTTACTCCTTTTTATTTGTACCCTTTTCAATGGGCTACACCTTCCACCTTGGCCTGCCACCATGTACTGTATGTAGCTACTTCTACTAGCTATACCTGGGATGCAGGTGGCGCTGTGGTCTAAACCACTGAGCCTCTTGGGCTTGCTGATTGGAGGGTCGGCGGTTCGAATCCCTGCGATGAGGTGAACTCCCGTTGCTCTGTCCCAGCTCCTGCCAACCTAGCAGTTCTAAAGCACACTAGTGCAAGTAGATAAATAGTTACTGCTGTGACGGGAAGGTAAACAGCATTTCCGTGAGCTCTGGTCTCCGTCACGGTGTTCCGTTGTGCCAGAACCAGTTTAGTCATGCTGTCCACATGCCCAGGAAAGCTGTCTGTGGACAAACGCCGGCTCCCTCGGCCTGAAAGCGAGATGAGCACCACAATCCCATAGTCACCTTTGACTGGACTTAACCGTACAGGGGTCCTTTACCTTTACTAGCTATACCAGTGGTTCTCAAGTTGTGTTGTGTGCCGCACTGGTGCGACAGGAGAGCACATGCTTTTTCAGGACGAGAAAGCTGACCAGTTCTTCTCCTTTCCCAGCTACACGACTGGAGCAGGACCTCAGCACGGAGGAAGCGTGATCTGCAAGCATCTCCGAAGCGTGAGCTTCCCGTCACCTTGCCAGCTTCCAAGAAAGCCAAGTCAGAAACGTTACTGGTGAGCATTTTGGCCATCTTGTGTCATTTCCACTTTTGCTCAGGAGGGCTTTTCAGGAGCAGGTATGTCCCAAGCTGGAAACTATGGTTAAACAGCTTCAGAAACAAGCCTTCATATTCTGGAGCCATTAACCATTGTTTCCTCATTTGGGCGATACAAGAAACCATGGTTAGCTGAAGACTTCCTGGTTTGTTTGCTCAGCCAGCATGAAGGGAGGGGTGGGTCAGCTGCATCCACGGGCACAAATCTTTGTCAGATCAGAGCTTATTAAATCAAGTTATGATCATCCAAACCTAGCCAGTGAGTGGTTGGATGGGAGTGGTACATTTTTTCAGGCAGGAAATAGCTTAGTAGTTCTAGGGATCTAGGCACCCTTTTCACCTCTGGCCTATTTTCAGATATAATCTTCAATTGGACTATATCCCCATGTCCTATAGGGCAGCTGGAAAAAAAAATGCAAATGTTTCAGATTGTATCTATGGAAAGGTCTCCAAATTAATAACCAGTCATTTATTCCTGCACCATACCTCCAGATCATAGAATCATAGTATTATGTATTCACTGGGGTCTATGTTTGCCTGAGCTTGAGTCTGGACTAAGGATTATGAGCCCCTCTGTTCCAGTTCAATACCTTATATCCAATCACAGAACATTTCAGGATTTGGGCCTCTGCCATTGGCCCTTAAACTCTAAGTCATGATTGGCAGCTTGGAAGTTTAGACAGCCAATCACGTTGGGAGTGGGAGTGGCCCAGGCCTTCATGAATGTATATAAGCAGTTGCTTTGTCCCTGTTATCCAGTTCAATAAAGGTTCTTGCTGTTATCTCTGTGTCTTGCCTTGTGGGAACCCACCTACACTTCACATAGAATTGTAGAGTTGGAAAGGAACACAAGAGTCATCTAGTCCAACCCCCTGCAATGCAGGAATCTTTCCCCCCAATGTAGGGCTCACACCCCTGACCCTGAGATTAAGAGTCTCAACCTCTACCATCTCAGCTACTGCATTTGGTTTAGGAAGAAAGGTGGGGGGACCTAAGAGAGCTATACAAAAGTGTCCCTGGTGGTGTGGAGAGACTTGTAGTTTTCCTGGGCTGTAGTGCAATGGTAATGTTCCCAGGTCCAACCCCCTCTGTCATCTCCTGGTCAGGCTAGGATTGTCACCTGTCTGAAATATCCAGACCCTCATCTGGGCCCTCGTATCTACGGGACCGCCTCTCCTTGCATGCCCCGCAGAGGACCTTAAGGTCCATGAATAACCATAGTTTAGAGGTCCTGGGCCCTAAGGAAGTCAGACTATCCTTCACCAGGGCCAGGGCCTTTTCGGTGATGGCTCCAACCTGGTGGAATGCTCTGTCCCATGAGACTAGGGCCCTTCAGGATTTAACCTCCTTTCGTCGGGCCTGTAAGACAGAGCTATTCCGCCTGGCCTTTAATTTGAATTCAGCCTGATCGTTTATTTCCCTTCTCTTCCCTCCCCCTCCCCTTTTATGAAGATCACCCACTCTGAGACCCCACAGCTAATTCTCCCCTGGCCTCCTCACCAGCCCAAGTAGGACCAATTCAGCCAGCTAGCCCTGGGGATTATCTAATGCCTATTTCCCCTAAATTGATTTTTGATTTTTGATTTTTATTGTTATTCATGTTTTTATACTGTATTTTATGCTGCTTTTATAATTAAGTGTTTAAAATTTGTTAGCCACCATGAGGCCGGTTTTTGAACCGGGAAGGGCGGGGTATAAATTTTATTATTATTATTATTATTATTATTATTATTATTATTATTATTATT
>JAXCMG010000034.1:1569992-1662656 GCA_034642415.1 Podarcis siculus
CTTCAGGTTACAGACACCGCTAACCCAGAAATAGTACCTCGGGTTAAGAACTTTGCTTCAGGATAAGAACAGAAATCACGCAGCAGCAGGAGGCCCCATTAGCTAAAGTGGTGCTTCAGGTTAAGAACAGTTTCAGGTTAAGAACAGACCTCCGGAACGAATTAAGTTCTTAACCCGAGGTACCACTGTACTTGGCAATCATTTTTAATGATTTCTGTGCAACTTGACACACATTTACTTACCAAGCAAAAGAAGTAAATTATACTCATTTAAACCAAAATACCTTTCGAATTCCCAAGTCACGTTACACCCCTCGTTTGGGGAAGTTGAAAGTTGAAAAACTCAGCGCTGAGTCAGTGTCCCTTCCATTCTGCCCTTCCTCCCTTGAGGCAAACCTATCTCTCCCCCTTTTTTCCCCTTCCTTCAGTTCTCGGTGACCATCGACTCTGAGCTGATCGAGGAGCAACCAACCGAGATTGAGCTCTGGCTGGTGCTGGTTGCCGTAGCAGCCGGACTTCTGCTTTTGGGCGTCATCGTCTTACTGCTGTGGAAGGTGAGAAGAGGAGGGGGTTTTTTTTGAAATTGGGGAGCAAGGGGTGACAGGCTAGAAACATCAGCTCCTTCCGTTCCTCTCTCTTGGCCCCCATATTTGTGGACAGACGCTCTCAAAACTGCTTCTGCAAAGCCAACCCGGGCTGCACAAAAGAGAAGAAAACACGCAGCAACCCACACAATTTTCTGTGGCAAGCTCAAATGCCTTAGCAGTATTTTCGGGGCTGATATAAATATGCTATAGGCAGGCTGGCCTCGCTGGAGAACAAAATGTTCAGGCATTCAGCCACCGCAGAAAAAAACAAACAAACTAGCCAAGCCAGTTTGAAATGGACCAGGCAGGAAGTTAACTGCTTCCCGCCCCGGCTTTATCCAGAAGTGATGTAATCTGCTCTGACTTGGGTGTTTGCATTTAGCTTGTGCAGTTAATATTGGAGAACAGCCAAGCAGCTCATTGTATCTGTGGGATGCTTGCTATAGCCCTTTTTGTCACCATAGAGAAACCGGTTGGACTGGGAGGAAACTATATTTAGAACCTGATTAACCAAGGCATCAGCTGAGTATTTGGGGTCCTTTGGTGCATACCTCAGGATAAGATGGTAACAGTAGTCATCTGTATTATGGTCGGTCCTTCATCAACTCATTGAGAGATAGATAGATAGATAGATAGATAGATAGATAGATAGACAGATGGATAGATGATAGATAGATAGATAGATAGATAGAGATAGATGATAGATAGATGATAGATGATAGATAGATGATAGATAGATAGATGATAGATAGATAGATAGATGATAGATAGATAGATGATAGATAGATAGATAGATAGATGATAGATAGATAGATAGATAGATAGATATAGATAGATTAGATAGATAGATTGATGATAGATAGATAGATAGATAGATGATAGATAGATAGAGATAGATGATGATAGATAGATGATAGATATATAAATAGATAGATAGATAGATAGATGATAGATATGATTTTTAAAAATATAAACATACAACAACAACAGAATTCAAGATCCGAATACCAAGATTGCTCTGAATATCTTGACTTCCTCCCATCCCTTCCATGGGTCCTATTGGTAATATTTACAACTGCATATCAGTACTATCCAAGTTTTATCCTTCCAAATTATCCATACTTTCATTAATTTACAAGTCTGGTTAAAATCCTGCTAATGTTTGAACCTGCTTACAATGGTCTTGTAAACAGATTGTAAACTTTTCCCATTTTTAAAAAAGTTCTTGTCCTCTTGATTTCTGAGCTTCCCAGTTAATTTTGCCATTTTGGCATCGTCCATCAACTTGGTTTGCCATTCTTCTCTGGTCAGGGTTGTTTCTTCCTTCCATCTCTGGGCTAATAGCATCCACGCGGCTGTTGTTGCGTACATAAACAGTCTTTTTTGGTCCTTTGGTATCTCAGTACCTGTAATTCCTAATAAGGAGGCTTCTGGTTTTTTAACAAAAGTTATTTTAAATACTTTTTTCATTTCATTATATATCATCTCCCAGAATTTTTTATTATTTTACACGCCCACCACATATGATAATAGGTACCATCTTTTTCTTTACATGTCCAGCGGGTATTTGAACTTGTTCTTAAGCAGTTTACTTTGCTGATGCTTGGAGCATGTTGCGTACTGCCTGTGTGCCTGACCCTTTTCAGAAATCCCTTAGTTGTTGCCATCCGTCTGTCTCAGGAGACAATGGAGTGCACCTCCGGGGGTGAAGTCAAACTGCTGCGTTAGCAGTACCAAAGTGACCTTCCCGGGGCGCAAGCCTAAATTGGTCCATTTTTCCAGACCAACTCCAACCATTACCTTGTCATTGAGGGAACATGTGTTTTCAAGCCTCCCTCTGCTTGTATTGGTTCCCAGAAAGAAAGAAAAAAGGATTCATACCTCCTGTTCCTAGAGTACCAAATGCAGATTAAAAATGTGGAGGCAGTCATGGCTTGCAGAGCACTTCCAAAGCTACTAGTGCTGTGTTGCATTCCAACTCCCAGAAATAACTGGCCATATTCAAGTGGGGAGTTTCACCATCCCAGCTGTAATGGCAAAAAGCATCTCATTTACTCTAGTGACAATTGAACACAGGAAAACAACCACCGCCCGAGAGGATGTTTTCCTGCTCCTCCCTATGGCTTAATATCTTTGTGTGCTGCA
This sequence comes from Podarcis siculus, assembly GCA_034642415.1. Classification (NCBI taxonomy): domain Eukaryota; kingdom Metazoa; phylum Chordata; class Lepidosauria; order Squamata; family Lacertidae; genus Podarcis; species Podarcis siculus. Next base: position 1,572,724 of record JAXCMG010000034.1, read on the forward strand.
AATTCAGCATCCAAGATGCTCAAAATATGGAAAGTGAATCCTGGAAGTGCTCTCCAGTTGTGGTTGCCTGTATTGGCTGCTGGGGAAAGCTCTCCTCCGGAAGATCACTACAGGCAAGATGGGTCATGAATATACCTGCACCTTTCTTAAGAGGGTAGCATGGAAGTTGATCTTTAGTTCTGTTCAGGTGAATTCAAGGGCACGCTTGAAGTTCTGACCATCGCGTTTGGCATCCTTGCGGCACCAGATTCGCCATTTTCTCAGTGGTGTCAGCCCACTTCTTATCAATTCTGCTTGATATTTTTTTGCCTTGGAATTGTAGCCTTGCGGAGGAGTCCACAGCAGCCCCAGATTGTGTGCATTTGGCAACCCCCAAAACTATTACTCCTGGCGCCTGGCAATAAAAGGAGACCAATCCCGTCTGCATGTTGAAAGTTATATCCTTTGCAACAAAGGGGCTGGAACGCATGAGCTAGTTGTCTCCCCAATCCATTGCACATTGTTTCCTTGTTGTGCTTGACCTCTGACCCCCTGCTTCCTCATAGTGCGGCTTCTTCCGGCGGGCAAGCACACGAGCCATGTACGAGGCCAAGGGCCAGAAAGCCATGATGAAGATCCAGCCATCTGAAACTAAGCGGCTGACCGACAGCTACTAGCTCCTGTCTCAGGGGGAGGGGAAACTGCCCACCCCTTTGCCCTGTCTCTTGGTAAATCAAGCTCTTGCAGCAGGTCTACTCCTCTTGTTCACTGTCTCTGTCAAACTCTCCACTTCTTAATCCTTCGCACAAGACCCTGGTGTTGAGAGCTGTGTCCCAGTGATGGTTCAGGGAAAGTGGACTTTATACTGATTGAGTTACAGTCAAACCTCAGTTCTCGAACGGCACCATTTTCGAACGTTTCGGCTCCTGAATAGTGAAAACCTGGAAGTAAATGCTCCAGTTTTCAAACGTTTTTCGGAACCTGAACATTGGCATGGCTTCCGCTTGAGTGCAGGAAGCTCTTGCGACCAATCGGAAGCCGCGCCTCAGTTGTCGAATGTTTGACTGTATATGGGACTAAGCGCTGGCCCATTTAAACAAACGGACAGGACCAACTTACGTCTGCTCCACTCACAGAGCACAACTAATAACCACAAGAATCAGTATTCTTAGCCACTCCCCACCTGGGGGCAAGTGGGGCTGTGCTGCACCTCCTGCCCACCCACACAGGGGGGAGCCCAGTTGGCCGAAGTGGCCTTTGCCAGGTGAATCCCTTGCCCATCTCCCTCCATCCACTCTCGCTCACAGTCTGGGGAGTGCACCTAGCAGCCAGGCCAAGCTGAGGCCCAGAGACCCCCGGCATTTGGCAGGGAAGAAAGGGGAGCTAGGAACAGCAACCCCCCCCCCCAATGTGTCTGGGCAGGATGGTTGTAGGGGTGCCTGGTTCGCGCCCCTTCAAAATTGTGTGCCTGGGGCTACAGACCCCTTGGCCACCCACTACACTATGCCCCTGTGTGGGGAGGAATGGTTAAGCATCCCCCCCCCGCACCTCTGCTGCTCTGATCAAATTCAGAGGTGCCCCTGCCTCTTTTTAAAGCTTTTTTAAAAAGGAAATCTGATTATGACTCTCCTGTGTGACTGGGCCCTAAGCCTTGGCTTTATTCTAATGAGCTACTATGGGTGCTCCTGCTTCAGAGCCCACTTTAGGCACAGGAGGAAATGCAGGTGTGCAACACGGAGCCTTGCGATTGGGAGGTAGTACAAAGCCCCCGGATTGGCTGTGCCCAGTATGAAAACCAAGAGCCTACCCTTGTTGTCTATGGGGCAGAGAATTCTGCCTGTTCCTGTCCCGCCTCCCAACTCTGACTATCGAAGCCAAGGACCCTGAGATAATAGCCTGGATTTGCAGGTGGCAGAGAAGCACATCTGGCCTCAGCCCTTGTCCGGACAGTTCTCTCAGCATCCAACATCTGATTTCCAAAACCCTCTCAACACCAGTTAGCACCAGGCATTGCAGGCCCTCCCTCTCTTAGTTGTCTTCAAGGCATGTTCCTCACACATTGCGCTTAATGCTCTCCCCCAGGTGTCAGGTGTCATGTCTGTTGGTCTCTTTGTTTTACCTGTCCATCTCACTAACCCAAATGTGTTTCTTTTCCTAGGCTTTAAGAACCACCTATGTTTCAGGTGGCTTCTGAGGTGGCACCTCCTCACTCTGACAAGGGACTTTCCTCTTTCTCTCCCTTTACTCTCAATCTTCTTTCTGTTTACTGGGCCATTCATTCCAAGTGACCATTCTGAGGTGGTGCTGAGTCTCCAGCACTGGCGGGGGTTGACTTTGATACAGAGAACGCTCTAATACAGGGTTTCCCCAAGCTTGGGTCTCTAGCTGTTTTGGACTACAACTCCCATCATCCCTAGCTAGTAGGACCAGTGGTCATGGATGATGGGAACTGTAGTCCAGAAACAGCTGGAGACCCAAGTTTGGGAAACCGTGCTCTAATATATACCCAGATTGGCAGCTCACCCTCACATATTTTGAGTTGCTACGCCCACACACAGTTTTGCTACAGAATCCTGGTAGGTGTCAAAGATCAGTGGCCAATCCCAGTATTAAAGCATTTAATTCATTGTGCCTTTGCCACACCACCGCTGAAGGACAACATAAAAAATAATTAGCAAAACTTTGAACCAAATTTTGAGCCAACCAATTTTCGAACCAATTTTGAACCAACCTCTTGGTTGCAGAGTTGCCATTTTGTTTGTTTGGCCGTGTCACTGCCGCCTTTTCCTCCCCAAGCTCCAAAAATAGTCTTACCTTAGGGCCGTCTATGGCAGACAACTACTCCCAACACATGAGAGGGGATAATGAGGTCATTCTTTTTCTCAGTTTTGATTGAAGCTGGTTTAAAGGTAAAAAAAGGGTAAAGGACCCATGGACAGTTAAGTCCAGTCAAAGGTGACTATGGGGTTGTGGCGCTCATCTTTTTTTCAGGCTGAGGGAGCCGGCATTTGTCCACAGATAGCTTTCCGGGTCATGCGACCAGCATGGCTAAACCACTTCTGGCACAACGGGACACTGTGACAGAAACCAGAGCGCACAAAAACACCATTTACCTTCCCACCGCAGCATTACCTATTTATCTACTTGCACTGGTGTGCTTTCGAATTGCTAGGCTGGCAGGAGCTGAGACAGAAAAACAGGAGCTCACCCCGTCGTGGGGATTCAAACCGCCGACCTTCTGATCGGCAAGCCCAAGCGGCTCAGTGGTTTAGACCACAGTGCCACCCGCATTTGGGGCAGAGGTTTGGTTTGGGCAGAGGGACACATCAAAATGCAACCTTTCATAAGAACCGAGAAAATAGATACAAGTTGTGATGAATACTGTGTGCACACCACTTCCCAAAGAACTGGAGGCAGAGTAGATTTTCTCAGTTTTCGAACCGATGTGGAGCCTTTTCAGCCTTTCGGCCACCACAGGAAACTGGTCCAATGAACTGGCCTTCTCCACTACCTCCCCACTTCCTCTCTCGCCTTCTCTTTCGCCTTGCCTCTACTCTCTATAGCGTCCCTTTGCTCAAATTCCCAACTTCGGTCAACGTGTCCTGTCACTAATGCGTCTCTTTTCCCCTCCTCTCTCCCCGCGCAGTGCAACTTTTTCAAGCGGACCCGCTATTACCGAATCATGCCTAAGTACCACGCCATCCGGATCCGGCAGGAGGAGCGCTACCAGCCGGCCGGCGGCTTCTTGGCTCCGAGGCACAAGAAGCAGTGGGTCACAAGCTGGCAGGAGACGGGGAGTTACTACTGACGCTTGGCTCCCTCTCCCCCATCCCCTCCACCCTCGCCGTCTGCTTCACTCCCTTCTGGACACGGCGTTGAACCAACGACAAAACTGCTATTGAAACCCTAAGTTACGTGACTCAGGTCGGTGACCACGACCCAAGAGCTTTCTCTGGACGCAGCGATCATAGGGAGGGGATGTTCCCTGCTGGGATGAGGGGTGGAGAAGCTTTTTCAGTCTTTGTGGGGCAGCCTGGCGGGGCCCAAGGCAAAAAATGGACAGAGCAACAGGTGCGATTCTCACCTTTGTGCAACAGGCTGCATTCCAGCCACGCAAAAGCTGGAGGCCTCCTAACTTTCCATCCTGGTTCAAGGACATCTGCCAGCTAGGAAAGGGTCTGAGCAGAGCTGGGGGAGGCTGTGTCCCGGTGAAAGTCTCAAGGGGTCTGCATTTGGCACCTGGGCTTGAGTCCCTTTACCCTCACCCCCCGAGATACAAAGCTCAAAGGGGCAGCTTTTTCACTTACACCAGTTATTTATTTCCCCACCTACAAGCACCACCACCAGGGTCCTGAGGACTGCATTTCTGGGAGGTATGACAATCAGCTTAGCTTCATTCTGGACAGAGCGATCCAAGTCAGCTGTGTTGAAGTTGTCTTGGTGACCGAAACACAAAGACATCTCTCTCTCTCTCTCTCTCTCTCTCTCTCTCTCTCTCTCTCTCTCTCTCTCTCTCTCTCTCTCAGCTGTGGCTTCTCAGATGCCATTGTTGTTTCACATGACCAGTGCTTCTTGCATTTACACTCTGCTTTCCCTCCGGAAGGGACGCGGGTGGCGCTGTGGGTTAAACCACAGAGCCTAGGACTTGCTGATCAGAAGGTCGGCGGTTCGAATCCCTGTTGCTCCTGTTGCTCTGTCCCTGCTCCTGCCAACCTAGCAGTTCGAAAGCACGTCAAAGTGCAAGTAGATAAATAGGTACCGCTCCGGCGGGAAGGTAAATGGCGTTTCTGTGTGCTGCTCTGGCTCGCCAGAAGCGGCTTAGTCATGCTGGCCACATGACCCGGAAGCTGTACGCCAGCTCCCTCGGCCAATAAAGCGAGATGAGCGCCGCAACCCCAGAGTCGGTCACAACTGGACCTAATGGCCAGGGGTCCCTTTACCTTTACCTTCCCTCCAGAAGGCACGGAGCAATTTCCGAACGGCTCTTAGTCCACCTCCCATCAGAGGTGTACCTGGGGGTTGGTGAAAGCAGCCCCCGCCAGGAATGCAGGCCCAGGGACCTTCCGCAAAAACCACCTATGAGACTAGACTGTGTGATGTATATGTGACGCACTGCCACTGTTGCGGTGAGATCAAACGCAGGAGAAGATCCCCATGCTTCATGCACTGTAGAACAAAGGCTTACAATTATTATTATTATTGCCCTTCCTCCTCACTTTGCCCTCACTCCAGACGCTTCTGAGTACTTGGGTTTCTAAAATGTAGCAATTTCTAATGTGGCAATTGCTTTAAAGTGATTTTTTTCTCGCGGGGGGAGCAGATACGCCGACACAGCTCCTTGTCGAGAGCGCAAGGTACGCTTCTGCCTCCCATCCCGGCAGCTTACAGAGTCATGCCAGCTTAGTGGTGAGACTGTCTCATAGAATTGTAGAATTGGAAGGGACTCCAGGGGTCATCTAGTCCAACCCCCTCCAGCGCAGGAATCTTTTGCCCAGTGTGGGGCCCTGAGATTGAGCATCTTGTGCTCTACCGACTGGGCGGCCAGAAGGTTCCTCTTATGCAGACGTTGGGAACATAGGAAGCTGCCTTGTATTGAGTCAGATCCTCGGTCTATCTAGGTCTGTTTTGTCTACACTGACTGGCAGCAGCTGCCCAGAGCTTCAGAGAAGCATCTTTCTCAGCTGCACCTGGAGGTGAGGGTTGAACCAGGCACTTTCTGCAGACACTTGTGCAAAACTTCTTGTGCATGGACAGCAGCGTGTGCCATGGTGTGAGTTGGCTTGGCTAATGCAGATGCGAACAAGCAAGCTTTCATGTACTTTTCGCCGATAACATTCTCTTTGAGTTTACACTTTCTTTCTCCCCCACCTTTCATTCATTTTTTTTATAGCTGACAAACCAGGGATTCCGACATCATTCGTTTGGGGCCTTGCTAAAGATGACACCCGTCTATCTTAACTCTCTTCCCTCTGACGCACACACATGCACCCAGGGCCTTGTTATAGACATTACACTGAATGCAAGCCATCTCGGCACATGTGCAAGTGTTTGTGTGAAAGACTGGACGCAACTTGTTGATTTGTACAGCTCAGCTGTTGCACGCATAGACTGCGGGGGGGGGGGGTGCCAAGTTGAATACAATATTGTGGGCGCCCAGGTAAGCCCCACCCTGCATAATCGATCATATGATGCAGCGCACACACCTCATTTGAATGGGAATGCCAATCAACTTTGCAGGGGCCCGGCCCCCCATATATTTTATTGTGGGGACCGAAGCTCCATGGCCCCTAGAAGTTGGCTCCAATGATAGACTTACAGTACACTTACTGAATTTGAGTAACTACGAATGTACAACTCAGCTACTTACATACACAGATTGTACAGTTGTTGGATGTAATGTGGGAACGACCCTAGACTAAGATTAATTTGGAGAGAAGGTTGAACGGACTTCAGTCCCTGTGCTATGGCTTCAGCCGCCTCCTTCCCCAACCCCATATTGCTATACCGCAAAAACACTGGATGTATTGCCACTGGAGCTCTGACTATGCCAAAAACTACTGATCCTTTTTTAGCCACTATGTTGTTTCTTGTATCTCCTCTTCGGAGGGAGAGAAAATGGTTTTTCCTGCTTACTGCGGTCCAGCTTCTTAAGGAGCGCAAAGGAGACTTCTGAGCTTTAAATGCAGGGAATGGGCAGAAATATTATGATTCCTTTCGAAACCCCTTTCTGCTCATTCTGTCAGAAAAGATGTGAAGCCACTTTCTGCACTTTGGGGATTGCCAGGGAAGAGGGCTCTACGGAGGGCAGGCTTTGTGTCTGAGGAGGCCCTGGGCAATGTGGGTTCTCTCCTCGATCTGCGAGCCCCGGTTGGCTTACCTCTGGGGCAGGGATTGTTCTCAAGCCAGCGGACCAGATCCTGGGTTCCCCCACTCCTGTCAACCCACTCAGACAGGTGGGTGAGGCCGCTGACCTGTCAGTCACCAGATATCACCATGGCATCGGGTGACCCGTTTTTCCCTCTTAGCATGGCTTGTGTTCGAGTCACACTGCCGAGGAAAACCCAAGCAGGGCTTGACGTCACAGCCGATCAGCTGGTTTCAAGTCATGCTTCCTTAAGGGATCTGCTGTGCTGTGAAGTTCAGGCTTGGTCAGTAGCACCTAGCAAGCCCCGCAGCAAAGCTCATCCCAGTGCGCTTGAAGTCAGCACCTGCCAGCTGATCAGCGCTGGCAGCAAACACCCCTTGCTAAGGAGCTACTGGGAGCACACTTCAATGCACCTCTATTATGTCCTCAGGGGGGCGGCTGGTGGGCGTAGTTTGGGGGGCCAAATTGGGACCCAAGCTGGACCTAGTTAGGCCCAGGAAGTTGCCCACTCCTAGTTTACTTCTGGGCGACCGTGCTACAAGTAATATGGGGAGCTGGGTCTAGCCACCAACTTAATTCCTCACAGTGCCTCACAGGAACACAGCGCCATGAATATTATGTGAAGTGTAAATGGTAACTAGAGCTGCTTCGAGCCTCTGGGCAGGTTTTTTGTTTAATGAAGAGTTCCAGAGGAAGTGTCATTCTTGGGCCCTACTGAGGCGCTAGCTGCCCTAGGATGCTCGTGGTCTTATTGACCAAAACAATTGGCCCTGGAAGGTGTGTTAGCAATAAAGGTGTCTCTGTCTCTCAAAACTGACCAGCTGCAGCCAGTTCATGGGGATGGGGCGTTTGTGAGTGCCAATAATGGGCAGGCTTAAAGCTCCCATTTCAGACATTACTCAGCGCTTGTGGAGAAAGGATGGGATGGTAGGGACAGCCTGCATTTCAGTGGAATACAGCAAGGCAGAGCGAGACTTGCTCCCCGCTTCTCCCCCACTGCCCAGCCGCCATTTTGAATCTTGAGGAAAAGTTGGCCTTGTGTGCTCCACGGTCTACATCAGAAAGGGGCGGGGTTTGAGGGCAACTGCTTCTGCGATTGGGCAGCACAGCCGCCCGTCTTGCCAATAAGTAGGTGCCCATGACAGTTCGGTCCGCAATGCTTTCATTTCAAAACGTCCCTTGCCCGTGTCTGACTCAGAGAACTTACTGAAGCTGGATTTGGGGTTCTTTATAAAAGCATGTTTCCAATTTCAGGATTCGTATCTAAATATCCAAAGTGTTCGTAAGACACAGTTCCTCACTGTTTTACAAGTGTGGTTGGCACCAAAGGACACTACTGATCTGGACTGCAAAAAAGGGGGGAGAAAATCTGAAAATTCCCCTCTCACACATCACAGTTAAGGAAACTACGGTTGTGTTGAATATCAGAGAATGAGCACACCCCCTCTGCCCTCTGCCCATCCTCATTTCCCAGCTGTATATTAAATTATTAAGAATGTACTTAACTATAGCTATGTGTATATAAATATATATATATTTGTTGCTCACTGGAATTTACCACTGTTTATGGTACTGGAGGTCTGGAATCATTGTGCCTTGGTTGTAAATAAGCTTGAGTGGCTATTGTATTTTATGAATAAAAAAATGACTCTGATTTGTAACTTGCGGCTTCCGGTTTTTGTTTTAATTTAATGAATGAGAATCCCCAAGCTCACTTCAGCGGCCTCTGATTTATGTTTGCGCATTCAAAGGAGGGCAGGGTCTGCTGAAAAAGTGGGGCTTTGCTGGCGATGGCTCGAGGTATACAGAAGTATTCCATGATTGCAGGATAACACCCCTGACTTGAATTGATCGCCTGTAAACAGGGGCTCCCAGTGAGAAGACAATTTGGACAAAGGGCTTAGCCAACCCATATAGCCCAGCCAACACACCCAGATCAAATAGAACCAGGGTAAACAATCCCAGCTCTCCCTGTACATTGGGAAATGGTAACGGTCTTTAGCACTTAGGTTAAAAAAAGGTAAAGGAGCCCTGGATGGTTAAGTCCAGTCAAAGGCAACTATGGGGTTGCGGTGCTCATCTCGCTTCCAGGCCGAGGCAGCCAGCATTTGTCCACAGACAGCTTTCTGGGTAACATGGCCAGCGTGACTAAATCACCTCTGGCACAATGGGACACTATAACAGAAACCAGAGCGCACGGAAACACTGTTTACCTTCCCGATGGAGTACATATTTATCTACCTGCACTAGCGTGCTTTCAAACTGCTAGGTTGGCAGGAGCTGGGGCAGAGCAACGGGAGCTCATCCCATTGCGGGGATTCGAACCGCCAACCTTCCGATCGGCAAGCCCAAGAAGCTGAGTAGTTTAGACCACAGCGCCATCCGCATCCCTTTGGCACTTAAGTCTCTCATTTTAGATATCAGTACGTAGTATCTAAAAAGCCTGGGGTCAAGGGTTCCATTCCTAAGAAGAGGATTATTCCACATTATACAAAAGAGAGAAGTCCCATGTTTCTGATGTTACATCTCTTAAGTCAGGTTTTACAGTGGTACCTTGGGTTACATACGCTTCAGGTTACATATGCTTCAGGTTACAGACTCCGCTAACCCAGAAATAGTGCTTCAGGTTAAGAACTTTGCTTCAGGATGACAACAGAAATCGTGCTCCGGCGGCGCGGCAGCAGCAGGAGGCCCCATAAACTAAAGTGGTACCTCAGGTTTAGAACAGTTTCAGGTTAAGAACGGACCTCCAGAACGAATTAAGTACCTAACCTGAGGTACCACTGTATATGTAATGGCCCAGCTATATATGATTAAAGAATGCCAGAGACTGCCGTAGGCCAAAGGCTGTTGAAGTAATGTGGACTTATTCTATGAACAGAAGTTAGCACAATTTTTCTCATTCATTGCAGTCTTCCCATACACACAGGGTTTCACAAATAGAATTGTAGAATCTTAGAGTTGGAAGGGACCCTGAGGATCATCCAGTCCAACCCCCTGCAATGCAGGAATATGCAACTGCCCCATACAGGGATTGAACCTGCAATACCTTGGCGTTATCAGCACCATGCTCAAACCAGGTTAGGCTATCCTGGCTGCCTTGTTTACCAGTAATACTTGTGCACAGGCCCTGGCAGTCCAGGCGACAGCTTGCAACACAGCAAGCCACCAACTTCATGAGCAGAAATAAAGGGGGCACTACTCAAATAGCAAAGAAGGTGGAACATGTGAGCTCTGACCAAAGTGCAATTAATGAAATATCACCTGACATCAGTGAATGGATAGTTTTGTGAGCCACACAGCGCACATGATGTAACTCATGGATTTATCAGAGGTGGGAAGAGGAAGTGTAGGACAAAGTTTGGTAAACTAAGAAGGAAGAAGGAGCTCACACTCAGACCAATCATGTCTGTCTTTTACTCAGAAGTAACTCTTGCTAAACCCTAATGCAGGCTTCCTCAACCTCAGGCCTCCAGATGTTTTGAGACTACAATTCCCATCATCCCTGACAACTGGTCCTGTTAGCTAGGGATCATGGGAGTTGTAGGCCAAAAACATCTGGAGGGCCGAGGCTGAGGAAGCCTGCCTTAATGATTAATCATTGATTTATTAATTATCAGTTCATATGTAAAGATAAAGGGACCCCTGACCATTAGGTCGTCGTGACAGACTCTGGGGTTGTGGTGATCATCTCGCTTTATTGGCCGAGGGAGCCGGCATACAGCTTCCGGGTCATGTGGCCAGCATGACTAAGCCGTTTCTGGTGAACCAGAGCAGCGCACGGAAACGCCCTTTACCTTCCCGCTGGAGTGGTACCTATTTATCTACTTGCACTTTGACGTGCTTTTGAACTGCTAGGTTGGCAGGAGCAGGGACTGAGCAACGGGAGCTCACCCTGTCGCGGGGATTCGAACCGCCAACCTTCTGATCGGCAAGTCCTAGGCTCTGTGGTTTAACCCACAGCGCCACCCGTGTCCCTTATCAGTTTGTACGTAGTGTCGTATTTTATTCTGAAAGCTGCTTTTTGCTTTGGAGAAGCAGCACAGAAAAGTTATGAATGCATCCAAGTCTTTCTAGTTTCTAGCTCACTTGGTTAGAGTACAGTGCTGATAACGCCAAGGTTGCAGGTTCGATCCCTGTATGGGGCAACATATTCCTGCATTGCAGTGGGTTGGATGAGACGATCCTAAGGATCCCTTCCAACTCTTCTGTGATTCTATGAAGGCAGCCTTCGCAAGTGCACTTACAAAGCTTTTGCTTATCAATAGCAAAGCTGGTATTTCTCCTGGACAGGCGATCTGTGACCAAGACAGAACTCTTGCCCAGCCTTAGCAAATAAGCTTTCAAAAATTACCAGTCTGCAAAATTATCTCGCCCAGGTGGGTTCCCAAACCGTGATCCACAGCCCAGCAGTGTTCCTCAAGTTTCATTCAAGTGTCGGCCAAGACACTTACAATCTGAGTTCTTCAGAATTCAAATTATAATTCCATAAAATACATACAATATAATCAGTGCCGGATTTACATATAAGCTAAACAAGCTGCTTTAGCTTAGGGCCCCACTCTCTTGCCCCCCCAAAACATTTAAAGGAAAAATAACTGGATGTACGGGACGCGGGTGGCGCTGTGGGTTAAACCAGAGCCTAGGACTTGCCGATCAGAAGGTCAGCGGTGTAGCAGGTAGCAGTTCGAATCCCCCGTGATGGGGTGAGCTCCCGTTGCTCGGTCCCAGCTCCTGCCAACCTAGCAGTTCGAAAGCACATCAAAGTGCAAGTAGATAAATAGGTACCGATCCGGCGGAAAGGTAAAGGGTGTTTCTGGTTTGCCAGAAGCGGCTTAGTCATGCTGGCCACATGACCCGGAAGCTGTACGCCGGCTCCCTCGGCCAATAAAGCGAGATGAGCGCCGCAACCCCAGAGTCGGCCACGACTGGACCTAATGGTCAGGGGTCCCTTTACCTTTACCTAACTGGATGTACATTTCCAAAATATAAGTTAAAAACCAAGTAAAAAAAAACTACATACAGCAACAGTGTTCTGTGTTGCCTAGGCTCCTAAGTAAGTATGATGTAAGGCCTGCTAGCCTGCTCCCTAAAATATCACTGGTTTGCTCATTTCTATATATAGGGTGCCTACATTCTGATGTGCAAATGGTTTTAGATACCTATTAGGTCCATAAATTCTGCATATATTTAACACAAAAAACAGTGACCATATGTTGTTGACAAAGGACAGCTGGACATAGAAAGGACCCCGTTACCTTCAGTAGCTTAGGGCCTCATCAAACCTAAATCCGGCCCTGAATATGATAAATGTAAGAAGCGATAAAAATGCAATTACAAATCGGACGACTTCTACAACAGCACCTTACGACGACGACGGCAACAATAACAGGTAGAAAAAGGAAGGGTTAAATGGGCGTGTCCCAAGGGGGGGGCCGCACCGGAGTCTCCTCCTTCCTTTTCCACGTGGTGCCGAGCGCCTTCCCATTGGCCGGCCACGTCTTGTTTTTTTCCCCCGCGGCCGCCCGTCGGAGTGGGTGGGCGGGCCCCCGCCTCGGATTGGCCGGGAGCGGGCGAGGGCGGGGCTGTGCCTTTCCGGGGTTGGCGGCTCCTCCAGGGCTGTTGCCAGTCGCTCGCTGAGCCGCCCGAGAGTGCAGGTCGGCTCTTGCAAGGCGGGAGGGCCGCTGAGTTGGCCTGCCGGGGCCTGGCTGGTGCCAGTGCAGCCGCCGCCGCGATGCGCCTCCTACGCTGCCTGCTGAAGGGCCATTCGGCGCTGGCCGGGGCGCCCAAGTACATCGAGCACTTCAGCAAGTTCTCGCCGTCCCCGCTTTCCATGAAGCAGTTCCTGGACTTCGGTGCGTGGACGGGCAGAGGGAGGCGGGCAGGCAGGGGAAGGAGGCGCATTGACCCACCAGCCGGGTCTCCCTGCTGTCTCCAAAAATAACAAGCCAATCCGCACAAATGTATGTTTAAATCTCTTTGCATCTGCTCTGTTGCTACTTAAACAACAGCGACAGACAAGAAGTTTTTTTAATGGTAAACAAAAGGGGTGGGAAGCTTTGGTTGCGTTTCTGCTTTGCTTCTGCTCCATAGATTATTATTTTTTTAAAATGGTGAATTAAAAGGGAGGGGGAGTTTTGGAGCACATTCCTGTCTTGCGAGTGCAAGGAATGACCTGATTTGAGGGGGGTGGGGACTTGCTCCCAGGTACGTGCATGTAGAGTTGTAGCCACTGGTTGCTGCGTTGTTTTTCTTAGCTGCCTTGGGTGTTTTGTAGGGGGGAAAGTGGGATAATATGCATGATTTAGGGAAGCGAGAACCGGCTGCCCCCCCACCCTCCTGCGCCCAGCTAAACTGGATTAAGGACCCGCTTCTCCTTTTGCCTCCCTAACCTTGTTAAGCCCATCCCCTGCGCTTGGGACTTCATCATTATTCTGTTTCAGGTGTTCTAAGTCCCTGGTACCTGAACAGGTTTGACATGGTGGTGGTCTTGTGCATGTGTGCGTAGAAGCAAGCCTTGTTGAGTTGAGTGGAATTGGCTGCCAGGTCAGTTTGCCTACAGAATTGCCACCTGGTAGGTCAGTTGTGGATCAAACAGTTCAGTGTAACCAGGTGAATCATGAGATGACCTCAGAACACCTCTCCTCTGCGTAAATATACAAGTAACACTTTAATCAGGCTCTCTGAACAGCATTCCCTATTTACCTATGGAGGAATGTCCGGCAGCCGGAACAGGTGATCTTTCCTCTTGTTTGTGTGTGTGAGAGAGAGAAGATTGGGAGCATAGCTCACTTTGTGTGCAGAAGGTCTCGGGTTCAATGACATCTCCAGTTAAAAGATTATATAAGTAGATAAACATTCCTATGCACGTGCAACTCCCCACCCCGCCGCCATAAGTGCCCAGTCACCCAACTTTCCTCAAATTTAGTCTGTTCTTTGCCTCCCGTGCAGTCCAGTAAATCTCTTCCTCCTGCGTGCTCCTGTGGCTTTAACACACACACACCCATTTCCACAACTAGATACTTCAGGCTGATCTCTGTGCTTCCACAAGTCACAGAGTGCGCTTCCATAAGTAAATATGTCCTGTGTAGCTCAGATAAATGTGGCAACCCCCAAAAGGGGTCTGCATCTTTCCCGTTTCTGCACATAAACATTCTGTTTGGTATAGAGTTCTTGTGCCCTTCCTTGCCACCGTTCTGAGAGATTTGTGATGTGCAGAAGGCTCTGCTTAAATGCGAGACCAGTGTTTCCTGGGGGCTAAATATGTATATATTTGAGCTAGGGAATTTTTGCATTCAGCCCCCTAACCCCCCCCCCCAAATTGTCATTTGGTTCAGCAGTTTTACCTGCAGGTGGCTAGTATAGTTTCAATGCTGCTAAATGACCCAAATCTGAGCGGTGACAGCATCACCGTCTCCCTCTATCCACGAGGTTGCAAGCCAAACACCTGGACTAAATCTGGGCAGGTACAACTTCTAAAGTTCTGTTCCTGACAGTGCCCCTTTTGCCACGATTTGCTCACTCCTCCACCTGGATTGACATCTCCCCAGGCACACTGCTTTTTTGAAAGGACATCAGAGATGAATGAGAGGGAGGGGGCAGGACGGACAATATTTCAAAGTTCCCTGATGGCAGAAGCGATTCTTGTGAATTGCCATCAGACCTTGCCTCCTGGTTCTGGGTTTATGCTGCTGAGTTGGGAGGGGGGGAGTTTTGTGTGATGCCCTCTGAAGGCTATGAAGGACAAGCGGTGCTGATTGGGGGATCCTCAGCGTCAAGACCTCCCCTAGCCCCACTTGCCGGTTTTTCTGGCCAATTCCCCCCTCCCTCCGTTTTCCCTGCAGTGCTTCATTCCAAGCCTGCGAGGATGGTGTCTGACGCTCTTTTCAAAACAGCGGGGCTAAATAAAGAACTCCGCACTCTTTGCCTCGGTAGCAAACGGAAACATGCACAATGGATTCCTTGTCTCCCTTTCCAGCAGTTGCTTGCACAGCTCAGCTTGCTGCTTAGTGCTTTGACCTGTGTGCAGGTTTCCTTCAGTGGAGAGTTTGGATGGAAGAGGTGAGGGCGGTGGGAAAAACCTTTGGATGTATGGGGCCCAGCTTGCCTTCTCCTACCCCCTCTGCTTGCTTTTCTGTCTCCTCTGTTTCTGAACAGCTCCCTGTTTCCCTGTCCTTGCCCAGCGCTCTCACCTTGGGTTCTTTCCTTCTCCTTTTTTTGACAGCATAAATTGCTTCCACACATCTGCTTCAGTAATAAACACATCACGTCTCTGCTGTCTGCAGACCTTCCTCCTGTTAGTAGAGAAATACCCTGTTTCCATACGGTTTGATTTATAGAATTCAGAGGTGGCAGGGCTTGGAAATAACACCATCCAATCCTGCATTTGTTTTTGAAAGCTGGTTCCCCACCCCCATCCCGTGCTTCTTACTAATGCATTACAGTGGTTTCTGCTTTTCTTTTTTTTAAGCTCTCAGGACTTTTGTAAAATAAGCTGGGTATTTTTTTTTAACCACCTTGGATTTCAAGGTCAAGCTGCGCCACCGAAAACAAATTCCAGCAGTTGCATGTGAGGGATTAAGGCCTGCTATGCTAATTCATTTGCCTGGGAGTAAGATTCTTTGAAAGGTCTAAACCACTGAGCCTCTTCGGCTTGCCAATTGGAAGGTCAGTGGCTCGAATCCCCGCGACGCGGTGAGCTCCCATTGCTCTGTCCCAGCTCCTGCCAACCTAGCAGTTCGAAAGCACGCCAAAAAGTGCAAGTAGATAAATAGGTACCGCTCCGGCGGGAAGGTAAACAGTGTTTCCGCGTGCTTCTCTGGTTTCGCCAGATGCTGGCCACATGACCCGGGAAAAGTGTCTGCGGGCAAACGTCGGCTCCCTCGGCCAGTAAAGCGAGATGAGCATCGCAACCCCAGAGTCGTCCGCGACTGAACTTAACTGTCAGGGGTCCTTTACCTTTTAAGATCCTTTGAACTGAAGAAGACTTACTTATGAGTAGATGTGGTTAGGTTTGTGCTGTTTTTTTCCGTTCCTGCGTTTCCATCCACCCCAGGTTGTGGTTTTCGTGCCCATTGAGTAAGGGAACATGGAAAGCGTTGAAATCCGAGGTAATCCGTAGCAGATGTTGGAAATCCACCCCAGAAATGGAGCAGTAGCAGCTGGGTGAATGGATTTGTCAGCAGCTGAAATGGCAAAGTGTGTGGCTATACAAACTCTTGGCGCCTGACTGCTTGAAT
Organism: Podarcis siculus; assembly: GCA_034642415.1. Classification (NCBI taxonomy): domain Eukaryota; kingdom Metazoa; phylum Chordata; class Lepidosauria; order Squamata; family Lacertidae; genus Podarcis; species Podarcis siculus. Next base: position 1,588,807 of record JAXCMG010000034.1, read on the forward strand.
CTACCATTTCGTTTCTAAATCTTGAGCAGAAACGTGCCCCCCTTTTCTTTGCAGTTTGTTCTCTACAAACATGAGGTCTAGCAACTTTCAAGAAGCAGTGCCTGAGCAGCTAGCTTATTCCGTGTTCGTTATCTTACTCCAACATAGAAGCAAAACCTCTGGCGCAGTTACTGTATGGGGCACAAATCTGGACGGGGAACCACTGCTCCAGTCTTGAAACTGTTCAGTCCAAATTCCTAAGGCAGATATTCGGCGTCCCCTCCTGTGTTCCAAACGCAGCTTTACGACTCGAGGCCTGCCTTCCATCTGTAGAAACTCAGACCTGGCAAAGAACACTCAACTATTGGCTTCGTCTTAATCTAAATCCACCTGGTCTACTGCCTCTAGTAATGCAAGACCCTCATAAAAGCATGTGGTTCAAAACTGTGCAACAAAAACTCCTTACATGCGGTCTGCATTCGCAATCCCTATTATCAATGGGCCTCATTAAAGCAAAGAGTCTAATAGGCCAACGCCTGAAAGACATTGAACGGCAAAACAACCTGACTATCTTAAAGAAACTGTGCCCATGGTATACCTACTTTCCCCCTTCCCATTTTGACTTTCCAGCTTCATATTCGTTTAAATTAACCATCCCAAAATACAGACGTGCCTTTACATTGGCTAGATGGGATGTTCTTCCCTCTGCCGTACTCGAAGGTCGTTACCAAAAGACTCCATTTGAAAAACGACTCTGCCCATGTAGAGATGGTAACACGGAAACAGTGTCCCACGTCCTCCTATCCTGCCCCCTTTACAAAGACCTAAGGAATGAGATTATTACTCCACTCATTCTCCCCAACCCCGGCCGCTCACAAGACATTATACTGTTTTTTCTCTTATCTGATATGGATAGTCAGACAACAGAGAAAGTCGCGAGGTACATCGAGAGAGCTATGAAATTGAGGGCCAACATCTGAGTGAAAGACTTGTTCATCTGACGGACCTCCTTCTGTTTGTTCTTATCCTCCTTTTATTCTTAGTTTATTTTATTTTTAATTCTTGCATAGCTGTGGCCTGTTGGCTTTGCTAATAAAGTTCTGATTCTGATTACTCCAACATAGCAAAAGCAACAGAGAGCCGTTAAGACACCTTAAATACTAAGAGCGTCACCTGAGCTTTCCCTGATCAGAACCTTTGTCATCATAAGCATGGAGGGGACAGTGAAGGACGATACATAATTTGTGTGTGTTTGTGTGCGTGCATGCATGCATGTTGCGCTTATAATACTGTAGGTACGCGGTAACATAGTTAATTGCAGGATCTGGAACAGGCATAGGCAAACTCGGCACTCCAGATGTTTTGGGACTACAACTCCCATCATCCCTGACCACTGGTCCTGTTAGCTAGGGATGATGGAAGTTGTAGTCCGAAAACATCTGGAGGGCCGAGTTTGCCTATGCCTGATCTGGATCTTACAAGGCTAGAATTTTATAGATTATCCTCCGATTATGGGGCCTTCGTTGGGGATCGCAGGCTGGTTTGCAATAACTTTCCAGAGTGGCACCTGGGATCCTGACCAGGGTTCAAATCCCCACCCTGCATAAAGCCTTGGGCCGGTCGCTGCCTCTCAGTCTAACCTACTTCACAGGGTTGCTGTGGGGGCTATTTGAGGAGGAGGAGAACCCATGCATAACACCTTGAGCTCCTAGAGGGAAAAAAATAGAAACACAGCAATCAGATAAATAAATATTGGCTGGCGTAACCTTTTCCTTGGGGCGTGTGCCAGAACAGCTGACAGCAGGGTGTGTTTTTCTTTTCAGGATCCAGCAATGCCTGCGAGAAGACCTCATTCACTTTCCTCCGCCAAGAACTCCCTGTCCGGTTGGCAAACATCATGAAGGAAATCAACCTTCTCCCAGACCGTGTGCTCCGCACCCCTTCCGTTCAGCTGGTGCAGAGCTGGTGAGTCCCTTCTGTTTGCTTAGATGTTTATGGGCAGATAAAATCACAATATATAAAAAACACTGTACACAATAAAAACAAGAACGAAAACAAACCAATAATATTTAAAAGTGCATCGGATGTCAGTCACTCTGCTTGAAGAGGAACAATTGCTGCCTGGCGCCTAAAGCTGTATAATGAAGGTGCCAGCCAAAACTCCCTGGGGGGAGCATTCCATAGACAGGGAGCCACCGCAGAAAAGGCCCTGTTCTTGTGTTGCCACCTTCCAGTCCTCTCATGGAGGAGACACACGAAGATGGGCCTCGGAGGATGATCAGAGGTTCCTTTATTATCCAGCCTGCCAAACCAAAGTGACTTTCCAGCCCTGAAGTGGATGTTACTCGGCTGGAGGGGTAGGTCTTCTGGCTCGACATAAGTCAGTTTCACAGTGCCCAGCACCCTTCAGCAGTTGCCTGGGGGCTTCTCAGTCGCAGGGCTCTTTTACAGAGCCATTCTGCATAAGTCTACTCAGAAATATAAACTCTGTGTTCATCCTCTGAGCCCCTTCTTCATGTGCCTCCTCTGCGTAAGGTCTGGATCTGGTAACACAAGAAGGCCCTTCTCTGTGGTGGCTCCTCGTTTGTGGAATGCTCTCCCCAGGGAGGCCTGCCTGGCACCTTCATTATATAGTTTTAACCTCTGGGCAAAAATGTTCCTCTTCAACCAGGCCTTTGACTGATTAATACTCTACAGCCTTTTAAATACGTCTGGGCAAACTGAAGTTTTCTTCTTCTTGTTGTTTTGGTTTAATTATTTTCTTGTGTTTTGTCTTGTATTTTATTCTGACAACCGCTCTGAGATCTTTTGATGAAGGGTGGCATATAAATTCAATTAAGTCAATCAATCAATAAGTCCTGTTCAGTTCAAAGGGGTTTACTCTCGGGTAACCCTGTGTAGAAGGGATGTGGGTGGCGCTGAAGGGTTAAACCACAGAGCCTAGGACTTGCCGATCAGAAGGTCGGCGGTTCAAATCCCCGCGACAGGGTGAGCTCCCGTTGCTCGGTCCCTGCTCCTGCCAACCTAGCAATTCAAAAGCATGTCAAAGTGCAAGTAGATAAATAGGTACCGCTCCGGCGGGAAGGTAAACGGCGTTTCTGTGCACTGCTCTGGTTTGCCAGAAGCGGCTTAGTCATGCTGGCCACATGACCCGGAAGCTGTACGCTGGCTCCCTCGGCCAATAAAGCGAGATGAGCGCCGCAACCCCAGAGGCAGTCACGACTGGACCTAATGGTCAGGGGTCCCTTTACCTTTTAACCCTGTGTAGAATTGTCATCTTGGCATCCAAAAACCAAAGCAGAGAAACGTTTCTCTTCAGGGCTTGTCTTTTGGTATATCATGACTCACACACAGAGTTTTAAAAAGACGTACAGTGGTACCTTGGGTTACAGACTCTTCATGCTACAGACACTTCAGGTTACAGACTCTGCTAACCCAGAAATAGTACCTTGGGTTAAGAACTTTGCTTCAGGATGAGAACAGAAATTGTGCAGCAGCGGGAGGCCCTATTAGCTAAAGTGGTACCTCAGGTTAAGAACAGTTTTAGGTTAAGAACAGACCTCCAGAATGAATTAAGTTCTTAACTGTATTTCTTAAGAGTCAGCCGCCAGGTTCACCCACCCAAAGGCTCAGAGCTGCTGAAAGTGTTTTAGAGCACAACCTGGGAGTTTGAAACTACATGTCAATCCCTCCCCAGCCCCGTTGAGACATGCCACATCCCTCCTCGATGCCTTAGAATATTTTAAAATAGTTTTAAAATCTGATTATTTTTTTAATTTAAATTGGATTTTTAAAATAAAATGCTTTTGGAGGAAAAATCTTTCTAAAGATAGTTTTCTATTTAAGTTACATTATAGTCCAGAGGCTATTCATCAGGAAATAAGGATTTGTTTTAAGTTTTTCATGTGTGCTAAAACTCAGTCTGTTTTTTTAAAAAAACAACAACGTTTAACCACATCAGTTAACAAACATGGATACATATGCTATAATGTTACTGTTTTAGTTAAATAAATTGTTTAAATTGTTATGAAGGAAATGATTATTTTTCTCCTTCCAATAAAGTACAGCAGAAAAGTTAAAACAGTTAACTTATTAAACCTCGCAATAATAACCTCTTGTCTGTCAGCCTTCAGTGATGGCCAGCGAAACCCACCACTTAGAAGGGTTTTCCAGGACCTATAGCAGAAATAGACACCCCGTGGCCCTCCAGATGTCGTGGTCCAACCACTGGGCTTTGCTAACTGGGGCTGACGGGAGTTGGAGTCCAATAACACCTGGAAGTTCAAAGGGTCGCTATCCCTGGCCTACGCAGATAAGAGCGAGATTATTTTTGTAACGCACACAAACAAGGACTGGAAAGACAAACTCATGAACAGTGGGGCACAAGCTGCCACAAAACGCAAGGAAGCACAGTCTGTACCCCAAGTTAATAACTTAATTCATTCTGGAGGTCCGTTCTTAACCTAAAACTGTTCTTAACCTGAGGTACCACTTTAGCTAATGGGGCCTCCCGCTGCTGCCGCACGATTTCTGTTCTCACCCTGAAGCAAAGTTCTTAACCCGAGGTACTATTTCTGGGTTAGCAGAGTCTGTAACCTGAAGCGCCTGTAACCTGAGGTACCACTGTAAACATACAAGGGAACAGGTGAGGTCTGTGCTTGGAACCTGATGCCGCAAGAAATCTGTTGACCTTTAAAGCATCCCTCCGCATGCAACTGCCACCAGCCTCAGCCAGCGGAACGGATGGGTGTTTCTGTCCAGGTACATTGTAGTGATCAGGTGGGATTGCTATGAGGAATTATAACAAATATAGAGTAAGCCATCTGTGTCAGCAATGAAAGCATTGCGTTGACTGGGTTTAAACTATTTTGATATGATTCTTGATCAATCCACACCTCTGCATCCCTGTTCCATTTCTCTTTCTTTACCAGTCACGTACACAGCCCAGTTGCTTCGCCAGGCAGGCTCCTGGGTCATCAAAGATAGTGGGCAAGCTTCTTTGAAGTAGCCTTTCCAATATGTTAATCTCAGGATGTTAATCTTAGGGCCAGGAAACAGGTTTCACATAAAGGTGATAATGATCGCTGTCCTCCTGGCCATCCTCCTTATCATGGATATTGCTTGTTTATGACCTCAGGGGTTGCCAAATGTTCTCCTTTGTAGTTCTGTTCTTTGTTTACCCCAGAAATATGCATGCTAATTAGTTTTAATTAGTTTAACTTTTCCCCACTTGGGGTTTGTGGAAATGCTCAGAAGAAATCTGATTGGTTCTTACGAACACTCTGTAAAAAGTTCTTTTGTGAATAAAATGACCTGGGCCAAGGGGTGGAGACACACAAACACACACACACACACACAGAGAGAGAGAGAGAGAGATTATTATACACACCCTTCCCAGAGTCTTGCTGGTTCAAGCCTCTGTGTGTATTCTTATTAATCAGAGTTCAATCCTTCCTTTACTTTGTGAACGCCTCAGTACATCAGGAGGGCGGCAGGTTGGCAAAGGAGGCTTCACGGTGCCACAACACTCTGTGTTTGTTTTCTTGCTGCGGCACACTCACATGGCTCCCTACGCGCGCTCAGAAAAGTGTAGCATCGTGTCAGATTCGGTTCCCGAGGAAGGAAGATGCTTGGCTGATTCCCTGCCTGCCTGGGTCTTTTAACTTCTGTTTCCCTTATTTCCCTTTTCTTCTTCCTCCCCCTGCCCCCTTTTAGGAAGGGGTTTTTGTATTGTTTTCACTTCGCCTGAAGGTGCCGCTGCTTTTAAGCGGCTTGCACGAACTTTGTCCTACTTTGAGGGAAGCACGTGATGAGGGACTGTTTGTTTGCTTCGCTTCGCCCTGCTCTCAACATCCCTTCGCAGTTGCCGGAGAAACGCGGCGTAGGAAAACCGCGATTCCCCCACTGCAGAGCAAAGCGGCAAGTTGATTGCTGCAAACCCCCTCTCCCTCCCTGCACCCACCCAGTGCCCTAGCTGGCATTGAAACATGCCTGTTTCCTTATCAGCGCCTCCCTGCTACACTTTATTATTAGTAAATATGCTTCTTTCCTTCCATGCAGCCATCTCTCTCTCTTTCCCACAGATCAAAACCCAAAGGAGAGATGCAGGTGGAATATAGGTGGTGTGGTTGTACATGTAGATTCACACAAACACAAATAGAGTCATATCTCGGGTTACAGCCGCTTCAGGTTGCGTTTTTTCAGGTTGCGGACCTCCGAAACCCGGAAGTACCGGAACGGGTTACTTCCAGGTTTTGGCGGTTGTGCATGCGCAGAAGCGCTAGATGGTGCTTTTTGCATGCGCAGAAGCACTGAATCACAACCCGCGCGTGCACAGATGCGGATTGCGAATGCTGCAGGTTGCAAATGTGCATCCCGCACGGATCACATTCGCAACCCGAGCGTCTACTGTACGCATTTACAGTAGTACCTCGGGTTACATACGCTTCAGGTTACATATGCTTCAGGTTACAGACTCCACTAACCCAGAAATAGTACCTCGGGTTAAGAACTTTGCTTCAGGATGAGAACAGAAATCGTGCTTCTGCGGTGTGGCGGCAGCAGGAGGCCCCATGAGCTAAAGTGGTACCTCAGGTTAAGAGCAGTTTCAGGTTAAGAGCAGACCTCCGGAATGAATTAAGTACTTAACCCGAGGTACCGCTTTATACATATATACATAGAATCAAAGAATCTTAGAATTGTAGCGTTGGAAAGGACCATGAGGGTCATGCAAGTCCACCCCCTCAAGGCAGGAATCTTTTTCCAAGCGTGGGGCTCAAATCTACAGCCCTGAGTGTAGCTCAGTCAGTAGAGCACGAGACTCTTGATCTCAGGGTTGAGGGTTCGAGCCCCATGTGGGGCAAAAGATTCCTGCATTGCAGGGGGTTGGACTTGAGGACCCTCACAGTCCCTTCAAACTCTATGATTCTTTGATTCTGTGGTCTAAAGATATGTGTCTCTCCTTTAACCTCTTGCCCTAACACTAATAATAATAATTATTATTAATAAATTATTATTTATACCCCACCAACCTGGCTGGGTTTCCCCAACCACTCTGGGCGGCTCCCAACACAATATTAAAAACACCATCTAACATTGAGAACTTCCCTAAACAGGGCTGCCTTCAGATGTCTTCTAAAAGTCAGATAGTTGTTCATTTACTTGACATCTGATGGAAGGGTGTTCCACAGGGAGGGCGCCACTACCGAGAAGGCCCTCTGCCTGGTTCCCTGTAACCTCTCTTCTCGCGGTGAGGGAACTGCCAGAAGGCCCTTGAAGCTGAACCTCAGTGTCTGGGCTGAACTATGGGGGTGGAGACGCTCCTTCAGGTATACTGGGCCGAGGCCGTTTAGGGCTTTAAAGGACAGCACCAACACTTGGAATTGTGCTCAGAAATGTACGGGGAGCCTGTAGGAGTGCAAATATCCAGAGTGTGGGGTCAGGTGGGATTACTATGAGGAATTATAAAATATGCATCAAGCCATTTTGTCCACGATGAATGCATTGTGTTGACTGGGTTTGATACATTGACAATAATTTCTGATCAAATCCCACAACCCTCTGCATCTCTGGCCATTTCCTCTACTGCCCATCTCTCTTGCTTGACAAGTCACGTACACAGCCCAGTTGCTTTGCCAGGCATGCATCCTGGGCCATAAAGATAGTAGGCAAGCTTCTTTGATGTAGCTTTTCTGATATGTTAATCTTAGGGTGTTAATCTTAGGGCCAGGAAACAGGTCTCACATAAGGTGATAATGATCGCTGTCCTCCTGGCCATCCTTCTTATCATGTGTACTAATTGTTTATGACCTCCGGGGTCACTCCTTTGTAGTTTTCATTCATTTACTCCAAAAGTATGCATGCCTAACTAGTGATTGTAGTTTAACTTTGTTCCCACGTGGGGTTTGTTGAAATGCTTAGAAGAAATCTGATTGGTTCTTATGAACACTCCGTAAAAAGTTCTTTTGTGAATAAAACGACCTGGGCCAGGGGGTGGAGAGACACAGAGATTATTATATGCACCCTTCCCAGAGTCTTGCTGGTTCAAGCCTCTGTGTGTATTCTTATTGACCAGAGTTCAATCCTTCCTTTACTTTGTGAACACCTCAGGAGCCAGTGTAGGTCTTTAAGGACCGGTGTTATGTGGTCTCGGCGATCTTCACATACCCAGTCCATGAAGGCTGCAGGCAACTCTTCACAAACTTCTTCTCCATCCAAGTAGTCCCTACTCTTCTTTCTCTCTTCCTCCTACCAGGTACGTGCAGAGCTTGCTGGACATCATGGTGTTCCTGGACAAAGACCCTGAGGACCAAGGGACACTGGGACAGTGAGTTTGGGTTTTGGGGGGGAGGGAGGAGGCTGTTGAGCACAGCGCATACAAGAACCCCACCTCAGAGCATCATTGCAAAGCCACTTTTTATGTGACATCTTTTCTGCATGGAGAATGTCAACAATCTTGTCTGGAGTTGTTGCAGTATTGGGCTTTGGTCTCCTCCCACTGGAACGTGACTTGGGAATTCAAAATAATATTTTGGTTAAATCAATATAATTTAGCTTTGCTTGGGAAGCAAAAGGTTTGTAAAATTGCATAGAAATCATTCAAAATGATTGACAAGTACTTGATGTTACGTATTAATATTTTCAGAAGGCAAAATTAAAATCTGAAAGCAGTTTTATGTGCATCTCCATTAGACATAAACCTACCACAAAAATAATAGCAGATTGGAATTCCTCACACCCCAAAAAACATATTTTAAAGACCCCTTATAGAAGGAATCTGCAGAAATTATGTTTAACACCCCCCCTCCAAATGAGATGGGGCAGGGTGTGTGATTTTCCTCTAGCACACAGTGAAGAGTAGGACCTGGGCCTTTGCCTTGTCAGGAAAATTTGAAGGACGTTGTTCTCCTCTCAGAAGACCTACCTCCCATTTTTGAGATTTCTTCCTCCCCCCCCCCTTCTCTCTCCCCCCCCCCCCCCATTTTGTGGCTTGTCTCCTCCCAGATTCACGAACGCCCTGGTCACAATCCGTAACCGCCACAACGACGTGGTCCCCACCATGGCACAGGGCGTGATCGAGTACAAAGAAGCTTATGGGGACGACCCCGTCACCAACCAAAACATCCAGTACTTCCTGGACCGCTTCTACCTGAGCCGCATTTCCATCCGCATGTTGATTAACCAGCACAGTGAGTTCGATAGCAGCCATCTTGGATTCCTGTCCAATTCTCAACCTCCTTGTTCCTGGTCTGTAACACTGCTTGTGCAATTCCTTTTGCTTTCTTTTCTTTTTTGCTAATTAATTTTTATCAGGTTTCAAAAAAATTGATGCATTTACATCCTATTAATGCAATTCATTGCAAATCTAAAGTTGTCCTTCCACCCTGTTTTTCGTGGAAGTTCCCTTCTCTCCCCTTCTTGCTGTATAATAGTAGTGGCGCTGTGGTCTAAACCACTGAGCCTCTTGGGCTTGCCAATCAGAAGGTTGGCAGTTTGAATCCCCGCGATAGAGTGAGCTCCTGTTGCTCCTGGGACAAGCCAGTTGTCCCAGCTCCTGCCAACCTAGCAATTCTAAAGCACGCCAGTGCAAGTAGATAAAGAGGTACCGTTGCGGCGGGAAGGTAAATGGCATTTCAGTGCCCTTTGGCTTCCATCACAGTGTCCAATTGCGCCAGAAGCGATTTAGTCATGCTGGCTGCAAGACCCAGAAAGCTGTCTGTGGACAAACGCCAGCTCCCTCAGCCTGAAACTGAGATGAGCGCCGCAACCCCATAGTCGCCTTTGACTGGACTTAACTGTCCAGGGGTCCTTTACCTTTTACCTACATACTATACTTCCCAATCCTTTACTTAAAACAGTTTAAAATTTTATCCCCCCCTGAATTTCTTGGGGCCTGTCACCCCCTCCGTTGTAAATTCCCCTGTGCGTGGGGCAGCTCGACCTCCATTCCTTCTGATGGCACACCACGGTCCTCTCATGCCTGTCCTGTCATGGTTGCCACATGCCATGGTTTCTGCCTTTGTTTACTTCACCCTTTCCTCCCCTCACAGCCTTGATTTTCGACGGCAGCACCAACCCGGCCCACCCCAAGCACATTGGCAGCATCGATCCCAACTGCAACGTCTCAGACGTGGTCAGAGGTCGGTGGGCTTTTATCTTCTGTGTCTCCCCCCCCCTTCCTGCTCCCTCCTGAAAATGAATGAACTGCAGCTGAAATGCAGCAGAACCTTAGTTTTTCAACATCTCCATTGACAAACATTTCGGTTTTCAAACGCTGTACAGTGGTACCTCGGGTTACATATGCTTCAGGTTACATACGCTTCAGGTTACAGACTCCGCTAACCCAGAAATATTACCTCGGGTTAAGAACTTTGCTTCAGGATGAGAACAGAAATCGTACTCTGGCGGCGTGGTGGCAGCAGGAGGCCCCATTAGCTAAAGTGGTGTTTCAGGTTAAGAACAGTTTCAAGTTAAGAACGGACCTCCAGAACGAATTAAGTACTTAACCCGAGGTACCACTGTAAACCCGGAAGTAAATGCTTCAGTTTTTGAACACACCATGCGGCTTCTGTATTGTGTCTTCCATATTGAGGCTTCCGTATTTAATTTTTGAATGTTCCGGAACTCGAACGATCTTCTGGAACGGATTACTTTCGGAAACCGAGGTACCACTGTATTATGTTCATTTTTCACATGGTCTAGTCCTTCCCCTGCTCACCCCCCTAATATTCTTAAGAGGGTCTCTTCTCTTCAGAGAGTAGCTGGGATGAAAAGGTCCTTGTTTCCTTTCACTCTGCAGTTTTCCTCTGAAATCTTCGGCGCAGTACTGCGCCCAGAGTTCAGAAACTCCCCTCGTTAATGAAATTCCCTGTCACAAAATGCGCCTAGAACAGTGGCAGTTTCGAACACGGCCCTCGCCTGAGGGCAGTGAGGGGGATTGCCACATGAGAAAAGGCCATTTCAGGAGTCTGTGGAATTCTCTCCACAGATAGACACGCCTGGCGCCAGCCTTGTTGACATTTCCACACCAAGCTAAGACTTTTCCTGTTTACCCAAGGCCTTGGGTCAATTAATGTTGCCTCATTCGCAACTGTCTTCAAGGGCAGCCCCACATGCAATGCTTGGGGGTAGTCTAACCTGCAGGTTACCAGGGGCACAGACAACCGAAGCCAGGCAGTTCTTTCATAGCTGAGTTTGAGTGTTCCCACAGAGCAATTCAAAGGGAAATACCAAGAGAGAAACAGAGAAAGGGTCTTCCTTGGTAAAGAAACAGAAGCGATACAACTCACGCTGCCTCCTATTTCTCTTTTAATTACTTGACGAATGGTGATTTTATTACTTGGGTGGCCTGCTGGGTCTTTAAAGGGAAGATCAGGGGGAAAATACTCCCTAATCCCATCTTGTAGCAACCACTCCTGCCAATTCATACCAGTATGCAGCAAAACCATCATGTTAAAAGAGTTCCAAAAGCAGACTGGGCTAATTAGATCTAAAGACTTGTTAAAATAAGATTTTGAGTCACATACTGAAGACTGACAGATTGATAAAATGAAGATGGGCAATCAGAATTATGAAATTGGAACCAACAAGCAAGAAAGCAGAATATAAATAAAAGACATTACCTCTAGAAACCAGGACATGGGGAGTCCCTGGAAATTATTTAATTTGGAATTTATAATTGGCGATAATGTATATGATTTGATCTGATTTGTTAATAATTGGAAGATTTTTATTGGAAAATGAATAAATTATTATTGTTATTATTATTTTTAAAAAGCAGACTGTGCTCCTGCAGCAACCTAAAATGTTGGGTCTCTCTTCCTGCTGCAGATGCTTACGACATGTCCAAGCTGTTGTGTGACAAATACTACATGGCTTCTCCTGACCTGGAGATCCAGGAAGTGAACGGTGAGTCCTGCAGAGCCAGAAGGCAGGCCGGCAAGATTGAAAAGAGGGTTCATTTAAACTCGGGGTGATAAAGGAAACATGGGTGCTCCGGGGGTGCATAGGCCAAGAGCTGGTGGGCATCGACAAAGGCTGTTGTCCTCACTCTGCTTCACCTGGGAGCAAGCCTGTCGTACTCAGCAGGGCTTACTTCTGAGTAGACGTGATCAGTACTGTGCTTGCAGGCCAGCTGTGGAAGTTCCTCTCGACTGCAGACAGGTTTTGCAAGGCTTCCTGATAAACAGAGGTGCTCCTCCTCCATCTGAATATGAGGCTCATAATCATAAATATTGCAGAGACAGGACCTTAATTTACGCTGGAGTGTAATTTTGGGGAAATGGGCTTCGTAATAACATTCTGACGGGTGGAAAATGCCCCAGGGTAGTCTGTTTCTGTTTTAGACTGCATAACTTTCTCTCCAAGCTTTCCTTTTTAAATGAAATAAAAGAGAGAAAATCCATCCTTTCAGCTTGTAGAGCAACTCTTGGCCTCATTCATTTCCTCCCCCTTTTAATTCAGCCTCTGGAACAGGACCTCACCCGTGGCCTAGTAAGTAAATCATTCAGTCAGCAGGCTGTCCTGAAGGTTAGCATTGTGGCTCAGTGGCTAAAGCTTTGCTAGAATCCCGGCTTCCTTCCTTGTGGCTTTTCTTTTATCGCCTCCTAAACCAAACGATAGCAGCTCCTGTCCCTTTACTTGGTGGCATGGCATGGAGAATTCAACAGGTGCAGCTCTTTGCAACGTGGAAGTCGCAGTAACCGGCGATCCTAGTTAACAGACAACTTAGAGTAGATGCTTAACTTATCTCTTTCATCAAGACTTGGGGGCATGTTTGCATTTTTATTTTTATTTTTTTGCATTCAGGACTGAATCGGTTCAATAAGGATATTGGTTTTGCACTTTTCCAGTATTTTCTAATAAATACAGAGCAGCCTTTTGACAGAACGCAAATACTGATCTTGAAATAATAAAAGACAGAAAAACACAAACCCTTGTTTGCTATTTTTCAGTGGTCATTTGCAGTCAAACAATCTCTTCCCCACAATTATGCAGCCCATCGTGTTCATTCTGGAAGGAAGGGCCCTACAATTTATTAACAATAGGTCTCTTTTTTCTGGGTTTGCGGTGGGAGATAAGCAAGATACACTAGACAGGGGCAGATAGAGGTTCTGCTTCTCAAGTATCACCAAGGGGTAAACAAACCACTTTCAGTGCCTGGAGGCGGTTGGAGGATGGATGGCGGCTAATGGATTGAGGTTGAATCCTGACAAGACAGAAGTACTGTTTTGGGGGGACGGGGTGGGCTGGTGTGGAGGACTCCGTGGTCCTGAACAGGGTAACTGTGCCCCTGAAGGACCAGGTACGCAGCCTGGGAGTCATTTTGGACTCACAGCTGTCCATGGAGGCGGAGGTCAGTTCTGTGTCCAGGGCAGCTGTCTACCAGCTCCATCTGGTACGCAGGCTGAGACCCTATCTGCCCACGGACTGTCTCGCCAGAGTGGTGCATGCTCTGGTTATCTCCCGCTTGGACTACTGCAATGCGCTCTACGTGGGGCTACCTTTGAAGGTGACCCGGAAACTACAACCAATCCGGAATGCAGCAACTAGACTGGTGACTGTGGGTGGCCGCCGAGACAACATAACACCGGTCTTGAAAGACCTACATTGGCTCCCAGTACGTTTCCGAGCACAATTCAAAGTGTTGGTGCTGACCTTTAAAGCCCTAAATGGCCTCGGCCCAGTATACCTGAAGGAGCGTCTCCACCCCCATCATTCTGCCTGGATGCTGAGGTCCAGCGCCGAGGGCCTTCTGGCGGTTCCCTCGTTGCGAGAAGGGAACCAGGCAGAGGGCCTTCTCTGTAGTGGCGCCCGCCCTGTGGAATGCCCTCCCATCAGATGTCAAAGTGATAAACAACTACCTGACATTCAGAAGACATCTTAAGGCAGCCCTGTTCAGGGAAATTTTTAATGTGTGACATTTTAGTGTATTTTTGGTCTCAGTGGAAGCCGCCCAGAGTGGATGGGGAAACCCAGCCAGATGGGCATGGAACAAATAATAAATTCTTCTTCTTCTTCTTCTTCTTATTATTATTCATCATCCATGTATTAAAGCATCCAAGTTCCACTAACTAACAGCAGACAACCCCGATTCACGTAGGAGAAGTCTGTCAAAAACTATGAAGCTACAGTGGCTAAATTGAGCGAGCCTCCATGTTCAAGAGCAGTATACCCCGGATTTCAGTTCGAATGGGGGGGCTGTTGCAGTCATGCTTGGCTTGTGGGCTTTCCAGAGCCATCTGTTCGGGCCACGATGTTGGATTGGAGGGATCTTTGGTCTGTTTCAGCGGCACTCTGCTCAGGATGGTAAAAGCATTTAGCCCGCAAGTGGACCCTCCCAACCATTCAATAGTATTGGGGGGGATGGAGAGTCCAGCTCATGAAAGGGGAACACATATCAGCACACATTTGATATCAGACAGCCAAATGGTTGCATTCTGTCATTGAATAAATGTGCATAACCTCCAACGCTGCTTTATACTAGCTTGCAAAATCTGATGGTTCTGCAGGAACTAGAATTATGTACAGTCGTACATTGGTTTTCGAACAGCTTAGTTCTTGAACCTTTTGGCTCCTGAACGCCGCAAACCCAGAAGTCAGTGTTCCAGATTGCAGACTATTTTGGGAAGCCGAATGTCCGACGGGACTTCCACGGCTTCCGATTGGCTGCAGGAGCTTCCAGAAGCTGCGCTTTGGTTTCTGAACGTTTTGGAAGTCGAATGGACTTCCAGAACGGATTCCATTCGACTTCCGAGCAGGGCCGGATTTAGGTTTGATGAGGCCCTAAGCTACTGAAGGTAATGGGGCCGTTTATATGTCCAGCTGTCCTTTGTCAACAAATTGTCACTGTTTCTTGTGTTGAATATATGCTATACGGTAATTTATGGACCTAATAGTTCCATACACAACACAAAACACTGTTGCTGTATGTAGGTTTTATTTTATATGTTTTTTATCTTATATTTTGGAAATGTACATCTTGTTGTTTTTTTCCTTTAATTTTTTGGTGGGCTCCCAAGAGAGTGGGGCCCTAAGCTATAGCTTGTTTAGCTTATATGTAAATCCGGCACTGCTTCCGAGGTATGGCTGTAGAAGCATTTGGGGATTGTGCTTGTGGGAAATGGGAGCAGTTTTGTGGGGGGGGGGAGGACTTGTGAAGAGCAATAGAAATGCTGACAAGTCAGCCGGTAAAGGTAAAGGGACCCCTGACCATTAGGTCCAGTCGTGGCCGACTCTGGGGTTGCAGCG
The DNA here is from genome assembly GCA_034642415.1 of Podarcis siculus. Classification (NCBI taxonomy): domain Eukaryota; kingdom Metazoa; phylum Chordata; class Lepidosauria; order Squamata; family Lacertidae; genus Podarcis; species Podarcis siculus. The sequence goes on from JAXCMG010000034.1 coordinate 1,604,035, forward strand.
CTCATCTCGCTTTATTGGCTGAGGGAGCCGGCATACAGCTTCCGGGTCATGTGGCAAACCAGAGCAGTGCACGGAAATGCCGTTTACCTTCCCGCCGGAGTGGTACCTATTTATCTACTTGCACTTGGATGTGCTTTCGAACTGCTAGGTTGGCAGGAGCAGGGACCGAGCAATGGGAGCTCACCCCGTCGCTGGGATTCGAACTGCCGACCTTCTGATCGGCAATTCCTAGGCTCTGTGGTTTAACCCACAGCGCCACCCGCATCCCAATGTCAGCCTGATGGGGAGCTAAAAGAAGGAAGTCTTGGAGGGCTCCCAGCCACCCAGGGAGCCAAACTAGGAGCCAGGGGAAAGGCTTCAGGGAGCAGAGAAATGCAAGGAGTCTCCTCTGCTTGTGAGCCCTTCTCTGCTTGGTTGAGTGGCTGAGGCATCCTGTATTTCGGCATGACGGAGTTGGGGGTGTGGCGTCTTGGGGGCAGCACCTGACATGAGCCAGAACATCTAACCTTGAACATGGAATCTGTGTGGATAAAGCAGCATTTCTGAAAACTGGCAGGTAAATGCAGCAGGAAGCATGGGCGACTTGCATGTGTCTGGTTGGTGGAAGGGAAGGTGGAGAATAGCAGCCGTTGTGCTTTCAATGACCTCTCCTCTCCTCTCCTGCTTCCTAGCTAACCAACCCGACCAGTCCATCCACATGGTCTATGTCCCGTCTCACCTGTACCACATGCTCTTCGAGCTGTTCAAGGTAATTTTTCCCTGCGGTTTTGATAATAACACCTGAAGGAGCGTCTCCACCGCCATTGTTCAGCCCAGACACAGAGGTCCAGCGCCGAGGGCCTTCTGGCGGTTCCCTCCTAGCGGGAAGTGAGGTTACAGGGAAGCAGGCAGAGGGCCTTCTCGGTAGTGGCGCCCTCCCTGTGGAACGCCCTCCCATCACATGTCAAGGAAATAAACAGCTCTCTGACTTTTAGAAGACATCTGAAGGCAGCCCTGTTTAGGGAAGCTTTTAATGATTGATGTTTTATAGCTTTTAAAATTATTACTATTTTGTTGGGAGCCGCCGAGAGTGGCTGGGGAAACGCAGCCAGATAGGCAGGGTATAAATAATAATTATTATTATTTATCTATTTATTACAGTCCAATAATAGCCTCATTATAACAATGCCAATTCTAATACAGTGGTACCTCGCAAGACGAATGCCTCGTAAGATGAAAAACTCGCAAGACGAAAGAGTTTTTTGTTTTTTGAGTTGCTTCGCAAGTCGAATTTCCCTATGGGCTTGCTGCGCAAGACGAAAACGTCTTGCAAGAGCAACTCATAGCACGCGGTGTGGTTGCCTTTTTTGAGGTTTTTGGGAAACCGTGCTTCGCAAGACGAAAAATTCGCAAGATGAAAAAACTCGCAGAACGAATTAATTTCGTCTTGCGAGGCACCACTGTACAATTGCTAATACCAGTCACTGGAAGTCCCTCTTTTCGTCGCTTATTCTGGCATGGGAAGCAGTCTTGTTACTTTTGATAAATCAAAATCACACTTAGGAGATTCATAACCATTTTTTTTTAATTCTCAAACACGCATGTCTGTTTAATACAATAAATATTACTGAGCAAAAGAGCAATTGGAGGAAACTGTCGCCTGACTTTTCCAGTGGAATCCTAATCCCTTTGTGGATCCACAGCGAGTTACCTGCTTGAGTTACCTTGATGGCAGTCGGCCATTTTCCCCCCAATATGCATTTCCTTGTCGTCCTTGATGGCCGACTGCTGAGGTACATTCTAACTGCAGGAAGCAAACCTGTGGCAGTTGGGTGTTCCCTTTTAGGGGCGTGAAGCTTAATTCTTCCAAATTTATTCAGCGAAGGGTCTTAAAAATATGCTTTTGGGTGTGAGGAATTCCAGTCTTCTGTTACTTTTGTGGTTGGACAGTGTTTAGCTTGCTAAGTCTAGGTTTGATGAAGAATCACCTAAGCTGCTTTTAGAAAACCAAATAATTTTGATTTTACCTTCTGAAAATGTCAGGTCATGCTAACTAATAATAATATATAACTGCAAGTACTTGGGGATCATTTTTAATGATTTCTATGCAATTTTACCTGCAGTTTACTTACCGAGCAACGCTAAATTATATTAATTCAACCAAAGTGTCTTTTGAATGCCCAAGTCTTGTTGCAACATTTTTTGGAATTTGAAAGCTGAAATATTCAACCCAGTGGTGCAGGGAGGTCTGGTTTAGAAAAGTCTGGCTAGGGGAGACCTTGTTTTTCCATTGCCTTCCAGAATGCCATGAGAGCCACCGTAGAAAGCCACGAGTCCAGCCTCACGTTACCGCCCATCAAGGTGATGGTGTCGCTGGGCCAAGAAGACCTCTCCATCAGGGTAAGCGGGGAGACTGGGAAGGGAGGAGTTTCGGAAGGAAATCGTTCAGAAGGAGTGGCCGCCAGGACCACATAACACCGGTCCTGAGAGATCTGCATTGGCTCCCAGTACGTTTCCGAGCACAATTCAAAGTGTTGGTGCTGACCTTTGAAGCCCTAAACGGCCTCAGCCCAGTATACCTGAAGAAGCATCTCCACCCCCATCATTCAGCCCAGACACGGAGATCCAGCTCCGAGGGCATTCTGGCGGTTCCCTCCTAGCGAGAAGTGAGGTTACAGAGAACCAGGCAGAGGGCCTTCTGGGTAGTGGCGCCTGCCCTATGGAACGCCCTCCCATCAGATGTCAATAGGCAGCTATCTTATCTTTAAAAGACATCTGAAGGCAGCCCTGTTTAGGGAGGTTTTTAATATCTAATGCTGTACAGTGGTACCTCAGGTTACATACGCTCCAGGTTACATACGCTTCAGGTTACAGACTCTGCTAACCCAGAAACAGTGCTTCAGGTTAAGAACTTTGCTTCAGGATGAGAACAGAAATTGTGCTCCGGCGGCGCGGCAGCAGCAGGAGGCCCCATTAGCTAAAGTGGTGCTTCAGGTTGAGAACAGTTTCAGGTTAAGAACAGACCTCTGGAACGAATTAAGTACTTAACCCGAGGTACCACTGTATTGCTTTTAACACTCGATTGGGAGCTGCCCAGAGTGGTGGGGTATAAATAATAAACTCAGCCAGATGGGCGGGGTATAAATAATAAATTATTATTATTATTATTATTATTATTATTATTATTATCATCTGGCAGCAGTAACTGACCCCCCTACTGCCATCACAATTGATTCTATGTTCCCTCCCTGTCTTGGAGCAGATGAGCGACCGCGGAGGTGGGGTCCCTCTGCGCAAGATAGAGCGACTCTTCAGCTATATGTATTCCACAGCACCCAAGCCAGAGTTGGGGACCGGAGGGACGCCCCTGGTATGTGCTCTTAACTGGGCCCAGAGTGGTGGGAGGGGGAGAGAGAGAGAGAGAAGACCATTTACTAACCACATTCTTGTCCTTTCCTCCTGCTAAAACCAGGCTGGCTTTGGGTACGGCTTGCCAATTTCCAGACTCTACGCCAAGTATTTCCAAGGTGACCTTCAGCTCTTCTCCATGGAGGGGTTTGGGACTGATGCTGTCATCTATTTGAAGGTGAGTTGGTCTCGTTCTGGGACGCGGGTGGCACTGTGGGTTAAACCACAGAGCCTAGGGCTTGCTGATCAGAAGGTCAGCGGTTCGGATACCCGCGACAGGGTGAGCTCCCATTGCTTGGTCCCTGCTCCTGCCAACTTAGCAGTTCAAAAGCACGTCAAAGTGCAAGTAGATAAATAGGTACCACTCTGGTGGGAAGGTAAATGGTGTTTCCATGCGTCGCTCTGGTTCGCCAGAAGCGACTTAGTCATGCTGGCCACATGACCCAGAAGCTGTACCCCAGCTCCCTCAGCCAATAAAGCGAGATGAGCGTCGCAACCCCAGAGTCGGCCATGACTGGACCTAATGGTCAGGGGTCCCTTTACCTTTTGCCTGGTCTCGTCCTTGTCTTCCTTCCCCCACCCACAAATGTGACTTCCTTCTTTTGAGTGCTGACCTGGTTTCTTCACATATTGACCCATTGAGGAGCTGTTCCTTTCCTGCTTCTCAGGAGAGATGAATGTTATAATAATAATAGTAATAATTTATTATTAGGTAAAGGTGTCCCTTTACCTTTACCTTACATCTGGCTGGGTTTCCCCAGCCACTCTGGGCTGCTTCCAACAGAATATTAAAATACAGTAGTCTATTAAACATTCAAAGCTTCCCTAAACAGGGCTGCCTTCAGATGTCTTCTAAAAGTCTGGTAGTTGTTGTTCACTTTGACATCTGGTGGGAGGGCGTTCCACAGGGCAGGTGCCACTACCGAGAAGGCCCTCTGCCTGGTTCCCTGTAACTTGGCTTCTCGCAACGAGGGAACCACAGAAGGCCCTTGGAGCTGGATCTCAGTTGCTTTTAACAGGCTTGTCTTTTTGTGGATCTCTCCGCAAGAGGCTGCAGTTGCCGTTATTATTGTTATCAGTTTGGTTTCTTTACCCCTCTGTTCATCCTAAGGTCCCAGGGTGCAGGTTGCCACAATTTAAAATCCAGTATTTAAAGCAGATTGAAACAATTATTTCTCAATCAGGTAAATTTTTTAAACCATAAGGAAGCAGTGGCATGGTAAACACGGCCAGGTAATGAAAATCGTAACACGCGTTTGAAACGAAAGCTTAGGGATGTTCGCTGTGCAGGCCATCTGCTTTGGAGCAGCTCAGCTGAGCCAAGGCCCAAGGACTTGTGCACCTTATGCTCCTGAGGTCATTTGCCTTGGAACAGAATCAAGGGCAGAGAGTCCACGAGCGACATCAGTTGAGTCATTGCCTCATAGTGCCTACGAAAGTGGGCGTGGTAGGGAAACTCTCTTCCTGTTGGCTGTGAGCCCCTGACTCCACTGTTCGGTGGAATCCTCTCCAATTTCTTGGGTTGCCCAGCCAGCAGCAGATCTTTGAATGCAGCACTCGTAACCTTTCCGGTTAGGTGGTTGCTTAAGGGATGGGCATTAACTTTGCCACACGTGTTAACAGTGAGGGGGAAAAGTATTTGATCCCCTGCTAAATTTGCCCGTTTGCCCCCTGACGAAGAAATGACCAGTCCGTAATTTAAATGGTAGGTTTATTGTAGCTGTGAGAGACAGAATAACAAAAATTTTATTGGAATTTAGTCTTGTAGCCCAGTCCAGCCTTGTGCATGTCTACAATTTTGTCCCTGACATCCTTGGACAGCTCTTTGGTCTTGGCCATGGTGGCTACTTTGGAATCTGCTGAATTGATTGCTTCTGTCGACAGGTGTCTTTTGTACCGGTACTGTAACGAGCTGGGATTACAGGTAAGACCTCTCCCTTACAGCAGGTGCTTCTAATCTCAGCTCGTTACATACAGTGAAGATACCAGGTAGCCTGACATCTGGCTGCTTGATAGGGGATCAAATACTTATTTCACTCATTATAATTCACACCAATCTCTGACTTTTGTGTTCTGGGTTTCTGGGGGGTTTTCCTGTTGTTGTTCTGTCTCTCACAGCTACAATAAACCTACAATAAAAATTATGGACTGGTCATTTCTGCGTCGGGGGCAAACGGGCAAATTTAGCAGGGGATCAAATACTCCCCCCCCCCTCACTGTACTTTCTTCCGAAAGCGCTGAAGTGTCACTGGGAGTTCCAAAAGAAGCCCGGGTAAAGAGGACCTTTGTTTTGGATGCCTGTTTGGGTTAGGAGAACCTCTACGGGAGATTTTGTGACCCTCCTTCAGCCGTTGACTCTGCACAAGAACTCCATACGAGTCTCCTGTTGCTATTAAAATAGGGACTGTGGGACTGTTACTTTTTCTGTCTCTCCCTCTCCACACATATCTTTTAAAACACACACACACCAAAGATACAACCTGGCATTGGAAAAATCTATACTGCTACAACGCCCATCTCCCTGAGCCAGTTTGGCCAGTGGCTGAGGATCATGGAGTTGTAGTCCAGCATCTGCAGAGCACCACACTGAGAGCCAGTGTGGTGTGGTGGTTAAGAGCAGTAGTCACGTAATCTGGGTAACCGGGTTCGTGTCTCCGCTCCTCCACATGCAGCTGCTGGGTGACCTTGGGCTAGTCACACTTCTCTGAAGTCTCTCAGCCCCACTCATCTCACAGAGTGTTTGTTGTGGGGGAGGAAGGGAAAGAAGATTGTTAGCCGCTTTGAGACTCCTGAAGGGGAGTGAAAGGCGGGATATCAAATCCAAACTCCTCTTCTTCTTCTCCTCTCCCTTTTAGAGTGAGCTCCCCAAGTTGCAGGGCCCACAGTGGTCACCTGGTGGTCCCTGTGGGCACTGCCAGGTAAGGGGGTTGAAGGCACAGTGCATTGGCCACTTACAGCCCCAGAGCCGCCATCGGAGGCGCGTTGGCCGTGCACCTGTCCCTGCCAGGAGCCCCTCATCCCACGCTGCTTTTGTCCCTTTCCCAGGCCTTGTCAACAGACTCTGTGGAGCGGCTTCCAGTGTACAACAAATCGGCTTGGCGCCACTACCAGACCATCCAGGAAGCCGACGACTGGTGCGTGCCCAGCACGGAGCCCAAGAACACCTCCACGTACAGGGTGACCTAAGACCGAGACTTTTGCTCGCTCGAGGGAACGGTGTCTCGATGCCCGGCCTCGACGACGGAGCCACCGAAACTTTGGGGCGGGGAAGAGAAACATGGGATGATCATCACCAGCACAAACCCACCTCGTTCTGCAAGAGCTCGTGGCTGGCCTGGCCTGGAGCCTGGCAGCTTCTCAGATTTGATTTTTGGAAGTACGTAGCCTAGATCTCCTTCACAAATATTGCCACAGCCCCGCATGGAACTACTTCTCCTTCTCCTTGCCCCACCCTCAGAACTGCCTTCTGGCCTAGCCGATTGGAGTTTGCCTTCCACGAGTGGTTTGGATCATACTTAAGCGTTTTGCACACCATCTATTATTATTATTATTATTATTATTATTATTAGACCTTAAAATGGAAGAGCTTAAAGGATTGGGCACTTAAAATTTAGAGAAGAGTCAAGGGGGGGGGGAGTCTACAAGAAGAAAGGATGGCAAAGCAGCCGGCACATGTGGGCTGTGTTCATTTCCTGACATGGCGGACAGAGGGGAAGTGTCACCTACAGGCAGATAAACCTATTGAAACGAGCAGGCAAGTCTGAGAAAATTCAAGGCCACCTGGGTTGCTTCTCAACGCAAGCAGAAGAGGGAGGGGGGTTTCTGGTACACAGAAACCCTTGCGTTACATTCTGTACCTTTCCCAATGTGTATGACTCCCCAGCTAGGGAGAACGTGACATGAAAAAGAGGCCGTTTTAACTGTGGGTTGGGTAGGTGGGAAATGGGTATCCAGACAGACCGTAGGTGTGCCGTGGGATCTGTGCCAGCGTTGGAAGGAGATCTCAGAATTTCACTGGTGGCTCCCTGCTCAATCGGCTTGTCCACCCACCATTGGCTGAAATGGTTCCGTGGCTGAGCGCGGATCTGCTCCCAGCGAGGCTCATGCTGGTATGTTTCCCTTCGTGGTGGGGAAAAAATCCTGTGCACCCCGTTTTCTGCGAGTCAAAGCGTTGCCCCCAAACGGGGTGGGCAGTTTGGGCGAGCCTTGCAATGGCCGAATTCCCATGTGATGCTTGCAGAAGCCACACAGAGCTGCTAGGTCACTTGAGGCGCTGTAGCAAAGCCTTGTGGGAAAAACATGGCGGCGTAAGCAACTGGGCCTAGTTCAGTGGGTTGTGGTGGGTGAGGGAGAGGCTGGGGTGGGGAGTGTTGAGGGCTTCCCCCTTCAACACCGGTGGAGCAAGTGGGGGTCTCTGCCCAGAGAAGAAAGGGATTGTCTCCTCGACTATGGTGTGTGGAAGTGATAGGCAAGAGTCGCTGTTTGCAGTATTGGCGCCAGTTTGGGAGGTGCAAAGACTGTAGGACCTCCCTCTGCCAGTCCTCCTTCCTTCTCCTGTAGCTCCTGCCAGGGTCCCTCTTTTCTGGTCCTCGTTCAAAGCAATGGGAATGGTGATGGGTTTGTGGGCAAAGCATCCCCATCTGACTCCTGCCATTGCTTTCCGTTCCAGTCGCTTCCCCAATTCATCTAAGCAGGAATCGCCTGCGCTCCTCCCCCAAATTCTTCTGATCTCACCTTCTGGCTCCCCAAGCAACTGCCAGCCAGCCTTTGCTTGGAACCTCCTGCATGGCACGCTCTCGAATTGTCTGGAAGTTTCCATGTACATATATATATATATAGATCTATTTTATTCTCTGGGTGGAACCACGGACACACAAACACTGCCGCAGTATTCTTTGCTCGCTGACGAACCATTGGGGGGGAAAACCATTAAATTTTAAACCCTACCTCCCTGGTTGTGTGACGCGTTGCTTCATTGTGGATTGACTTTTTGGTGTTGGGTTTTCGTCGCCCCACGTTTACTGACTTTTTGAGGAATTGTAGAACGGGAGAATGCTCCGTTAAGAGGCTTAGTTCACCCCCTTTTGCTTCTGAAGCTCAGATTTGGAGTCTGTCTCTGAAATGCCCTTGGCTAGCAAGATGCAGGACAGATTCTTGGTCACTGGTTCCTGTAATGGCGCTTTCCCCTTCTCTTTGGTTTTTGAAAGAAGCAGCCGCTAGGGTTGTCGTGTGAGAAACACAACATTATACCTCAAGCTGCGTGTTCTCATCACTTTCCTCTGTGCTTTGTGGCTCGAGGAGCTGCAGAGTGAGGGCTCCATTAGGTGTGGCAGAAAGTGGCAGCAATCCTGACATTATTAGGACATGGCTGTAAGGCTTGCAAAAATGGCACCACCTATTCAATCGTGTGTGTGTGTGTGTGTGTGTGTGTGTGCGCGCGCGCACACACACGATGAATGTTTTAAGCATTGGCTCAAACCATGGTTATGTTTGAGTAATCAAAATCATCTCTCCGAAAGTCTTCCCATGTGGTAGAGCATCGTACAGTGGTACCTCGGGTTACAGACGCTTCAGGTTACAGACTCCACTAACCCAGAAATAGTACCTCAGGTTAAGAACTTTGTTTTAGGATGAGAACAGAAATCGTGTGGCAGCAGCGGGAGGCCCCATTAGCTAAAGTGGTACCTCAGGTTAAGAACAGTTTCAGGTTAAGAACGGACCTCCAGAATGAATTAAGTTCTTAACCCGAGGTACCACTGTAAAGGCTTTTGGAGCGCTGATGTTGATATACCCTGTTGCCACGTGGTGGACCTTTTTATGAAAAACGGTTTACAAATTGTTTTAAGAGGATGAATTATGTTACAGTCAAACCTCAGTTCCTGAACGGCTCCGTTTTGGAATGTTTCGGCTCCTGAACTCCAAAAACCCCGAAGTAAATGCTTTGGTTTTTGAACTTTTTTGGAAGCCAAACATCCGATGCAGCTTCCGCTTGAGTGCAAGAAGCTCTTGCAACCAATTGGAAGCCGTGCCTCGGTTGTTGAACGGTTTGGAAGCCGAATGGGCTTCTGGAATGGATTATGTTCGACAACCAAGGTTTGGCTGTGTATATTGATCCAAGCAGGCATTGGGAACACACACAGACACACAGGGGCAGTGGGCAATGCTAGCGAACAAAAGGCCTGTCGAGTAACACACGAGAGCCGCTGGGGCTTGCCGGCTTCTCTGGAAACCTGTGATAGTTCCGTTGGCAAGAAACACAAAAATACATGCAAGTGTAAATAACCACCCCTGTTATCTTAGAGACAAATCATATGGCCTTTCCAATGACGTCTGACTCCTTTGGCTCTAGCTGGCATTAGCAACGGCCAGGAATGATTGGCGTTGGAAGCACAGCACCATCTTGAAGGACACACTGTCCCCCATCCTGCTTAGAAACCGGGACCGTTTGATGATGCAACATTCGGGCATGCAGAAAGATCCATGCCATTGACATCCCGTATAGTTTCGGTGGAGATTGAGTTACGGATTTGTGCTTTGCTTTTGTCATCCCGTGGAGAAGAAAAGAAAAACTCCCCGTGGGAAAGGGGCTCTTGGCTGTTCCTTCCATGGACGTCTACTCCGTCCACTGTCTCTTTTCAGGCCTCTCTGACCCAAGGGGCAGCACTTTGGTTGTCCACAAGCATACCCTTCAGTCATCGGGGCACCCTCAGGAATAGATGTCCCATCAGCAAGCTGCCAGGTATGGCTTCCCTTGCTTCAATTTTTTTCATTCTGGAGCAAAGTTGCTGAAGTCGTCTTGGCACGTTCTTCGTGGTGGCGTGGGCAAGCTGATGAAGCATTTTAGGGAGCGTCCTTGAAAAGGGACTCCTCCTTTCCTGTCCTTTCTTTGGACGCCGAAGGACACTCTGCAAGGGCAGGTTTCTGAGACGCAATGTACCCGGTGCAAAGGCACTGTTGTGTCTCCTCCCACGACCGCTGGTCCCAAGGTGTGTCTTGCGCTGGTGCTTTGAGTCCCTTTGATCCGTTGGAGCTCTTTCCTGTTCCCTGCAGCTTTGGCTTCTGTTCTCTGCAGACGCCAAACTCCCAGTGTCATATGCATGGAATTTTTTTATTTTTATTTTTTTTAACGTCGAGTCCTCTTATTCAGCCAGAAAAGCTCTTGTGTTTGTGCTCCTTTATTGCATGGAGTTGTGTTCTAAGAATGAATAACCGTGGAACGTGCTCAGCATGTGTGGACATCCCTCTGTGGACTACTGTGCCTTGAGCATTGAAGAAATAATAGATCCAAATTACCACAATTTTTTGACTGGGGGACTCAGTTTTAAGAAAATGGGGAGAGACGGCCCCATGTATAAGACACCCCCTAATTTTAGACATTATTTTTTAGGGGGGGGGGGACTAGACTTACACACGGAAAAATACAATATCTTCCCACATATTGCGGGTTCAAGGTGTGACTGTGTGGGTAGGATCCTAGAAGCTAAAAGGCACACACTTATCCATTGTAGAATCATGGTTCAGTCCAACCCGCTGCAATGCAGGATTCTCAGCTAAAGCATCCATGACAGATGGCCATCCAACTTATGCGATCAACTTATTTCTACTTTTCAGCACTTGCAACTGGTGAGATCATCGAGTGACATCACAGCAGCCCAGGCAGTGACAACTTGTGCCTGTCACGTGTCTTTAAAAACACATACGTGAAATTTTTCATATATAAATCACACCGCAGCCTGACATTTCCAGCTCTAAAAATAAAGCAGGCTGGAATTCACACTGTGATGTAGGGACAGGAGTCTGTGTCCTTGCTATGAGTTCATAGGGAAACACAAGACCTAAGCTAATAATAACAACAATCATAATATTTATATCTGGCTGGGTTGCTAAAACAAAGACTTTGCTAATACTCTTGGTGGGCATGATCTGCAGAGTCTTGAAGAGACGAGACTTAACTGTTAAGAGAAAGGGCATTGTTTGCAACACTTTTAAAATCTAGGTTTCTAGTCCTCATTGCAGCCAGGAGAATTCTTTTTGAAGGTGTGATGATAGGAGTAGGAGCAGAGAAGGGAGGCCCAGAAATTCTCCAGCAATATCCTAAAATTAAAACTCGGCCGGCACATCAATGTTCAGAACGCTTTAAGAGGCGGAACCTGCCCATCAACTGGATATGGGGTGAGAAACCACCTGGGAACTGGCAGCTTGTTGGGTGCTTGTGAAGCGTTGCATAAGGGACTTTTGATAGGTGCCAATCACCAGATGTCAGATAACTTGACAAGGGGTCTGTCCCACCCAGCTGCTGAAGTTGATACACGGATATGAGAAAAGATAAGGATCTGGCCCGTCAGGATAACCCCCCCCCCATACATGATGTAGATAAGGTAAGGTAAAGGTAAAAAGATCTAGAAAATGCTTACAAGAAAACATAGCTAGAGTTATGAGGTCCTGAAGACAACTGAGGTTGTGAGAGAAAGGCACCAGCATGAGTTTGACCAAACTGCGGGAGGCAGTGGAAGACAGGAGTGCCTGGCGTGCTCTGGTCCATGGGGTCACAAAAAGTCGGACATGACTAAACGACTAAACAACAACACCCGCCACTTCCCCTTCAATGCAAAAAAATAATATTAAATTAAAATAATAATAATTAAAAAATAGCACATCCTGGGAACAATTTAAAACTTTCTTTTATTCCTTGTGGTTCCTCATTGTGTATTCACCAGACATCTGTGGCAATCTCACACAGTTCTTCCTCTCAGCTGAGCCTGCCCCCGCCTCCCCCTGCCCCCCTTTCTCCGCAATGCAGGTCGCCAGGTAGGTGGAGCGGGGGTGGGGAGGAAGTCAGGCCTGAGTAGACCTGATGCAGAACCTGTTCAGGAGGGAGGATGCAGGTCTGGGGAGTGGGGAGAGACAGACAAGGTAGTGGTGCTGTGCATTCATCTCGTCCTTTTCCGTTTGGGGACAATGTGTGTGAGTGTGTTTGTGCGCACAAGTGTACCTGTGGCTTGTGTCTCGAGGCAGCCGTGGCCCGCCTCGCAGGAACGAGGTGGCGTGAGGGGACACCCAAATGGCACCGATCGGGCGCGGACACATCCGGGCCGCTGGAGGGAACGGAATGGAGTCGACGGGAGGTGTGATCGGAAGATGTTCGCAGGTCGGGGCCTCGGTTCGCATCTGCGCCACCGCCCTTCCCACATCACAGCAGGAGGAGGGCTCATGGGCCCGCTGAACATGCGGTTGGACCGTCCAGGCGATGAAAGGGGGTGAGGACGCCACTGGGCAGAGGTATCGCCTTCTCCTCCGTGGTCCAACTCGGCCATCGGCGGTGGTGTCCGGCTGCCACCGCCATCTCCGTCATGCCCGGTTTCACAGCAGGTTCAGCCCCCACCCAAACCCTTAACCTTCGCCGGCAGCACGCCGCCTGCTTCTGGTCCCTCCCCCGTCCGTTTCCCAGTTTGCAGATGATCCATCCCAACCCCACCCTGGAAATGCTCCATGGGTGAAGAGGGTGTGAGCCCCGTGCGCCTGGAAGCGGCCATCCCCGTATTTCCCGCCCCCCACACTCCGTTTAGCTTAGCTCTTCTTCTGCTCCAGTTCCCGCTCTTTCTTCTTCTGCTTCTTCTGCTTCTCTACTTTCTCCTGAGCTTTCCTCTCCTTCTCGACGGCCGCGTTCAGCTCCTTCAGCTTCCTCTTGAGGAGGGAACGGTCGTGAGAGTTGCTGACGCCGAGAGCCTGCAGGGACGTGGCGGGAGAATTTGGAACATGCAAAGTTCAGAAGTTTGTGTCCTCAGCGCGCGCACACACACACAAACAAACAAATATCCACATAGGTGCCAACTTCCTGGGGCCCTGGGTGTCCGAGCACCCCACAAAATTCCACACAAATATCCACATAGGTGCCAACTTCCTGGGGCCCTGGGTGCCCGAGCACCCACAAAATTCCACACAAATATCCCCATAGGTGCCAACTTCCTGGGGCCCTGGGTGCCTGAGCACCCACCAAATTCCCCATGAAGGGGTTGGGCACCCACAAATTTCAGTGCACACTGCAAGGCACCCATGGCCCCAGGCACCCACAGTCATGGGCCCAAGCTGGTACTCCTGAATATCAGCAATAGCATCGCTTTCTGTATCTTTGTTCTTCCTGCAGTGGAGGTCAAGGCTCAGACACCACCTTCACAGAAGAGGTTCGTAAGCTGGCTGACTAGGCAGTAAACTGTGACCAGACACTCAATGTGTGTCAAGGGCACTTCGCAGCCACAGGAATGAACATGGCAGATAGTTAAGTCTCTGTTGTTTAAGATAACCCTGACACTTCTGGATAACTACGCACAACAATCTAGCGTCTAGACAGCTATTCCCGGGTCCACACTCTATGGAGCAGTTACAGCAACGGGGGACCACTCTCCCTCCACCGGTTTATGTACCTCCCCTGACGGGCTGAGACTAGGCCCGAGTGGAAACTTCCTCTGCTCCTCCCTCTTCAGTCCCCTCCTGGTTCTGGGAAAATGGTGCAGGAGAGGGTGGGGAAGCAAGCACCTGGGTCCCTCCTTTGCCTGACCTGCCTCTTCTTCCCCTTCTTCTGACCTATGCTGTGCTCAGCCCTCCAGCTCTGAAACTTCCCCTGCCTCCGATTTCCCCCCAAATCAATGACCCCCCTCTCCCAAGTCAGACTCCAGCCCTCCTTCCCAGTGGCCTGTCAGTCTCTGACATTATGGTACACCTGCTCTTCTTTCTCCTTTCTCATCCTAGAGTGCCATTTTGTCAAAAGAAGAATTCTATACTTAACCCCTGGCTTCAACGGTTTAAAAAAATCAAATGGCAGGTGTTGAAAAAGCTGAGACACTGTGACAGTCCCTGCTGGGTTCAGCAGACCAAGGGTAGCCACAGTGATGCCCATCACGATTTTTTGAACGATGACTCTCATAACCCCGAACCAGTGTTTCCAGCAGGGATGATGGCATCATCCTGGCTACGGCTGGAACAGGCAGCACTGGGTTACATGGACAAAGATTCCGGACAAAACAGCTTCATGTACTCCTAGGATTCCTTGCCCGTTGAAAGTTCCTGAGTTCATTTTAATTCTGCAGGTGCCATCCTAAATAACTTTTGCCACCTTTTTTTGCAGTGTCTGCAAAAGTTAATTAGGTGCTCGCTAGTAAACACTAAAAAAAATAGGTTCTGTGTATCTGTATCGAACCTTATCTGCAAGAGGGATATTATTATTATTATTACTATTTTATTATTTGTTGAATTTATATACTGCCCCATACCTAGAGGTCTCAAGGCAGTTAGCATAAAAGGATCACAGTATATAAAATAAAAATAAAAGCAATAACCCAATAATACCTCCCCCCCCCCAAAGAGCCACATTTTAAAAGGGCATAGGATGTAAATCAGATCAACTAAAGGCCTGGTTAAAGAGGAACATTTTTGCCTGGTGCCTAAAGGTGTGTAATGAAGGTGCCAGGTGAACTTCCCTGGGGAGAGCATTCCACAGACGGGGAGCTACTGCAGAGAAGGCCCCGTTCTCGTGTTGCCGCCCTCTGGACCTCTCGAGGAGGAGGCACACAAAGGAGGGCCTCAGAAGATGATCTCAGGGTCCAGGTAGGTTCATATGGAAAGAGGCGGTCCTTGAGGTATTGCAGCCCTGAGCTGTTTAAGGCTTTATAGGTCAAAACCAGCACTTTAAATTGGGCCTGGAAACTAATTGGTAGCCAGTGCAGTTGGACCAGGATCGGTGTAATATACTCAAACCATCTTGCTCCGGTGAGCAACCTGGCTGCTGAATTCTGCACCAGGACCGTCTTCAAAGGCAGCCCTATGTATAACGCATTGCAGTAATCTAACCTTGAGGTTACCAGAGCACAGACAACATTAGTTAGGCTATCCCTAGTGACCACATCAGAGCCAAACCCACCTTAGTGGTATAAACCAGCGGCTCCCCAGCCACCCACTGCTCAAAGATAGAACCCCAAAGCTCTCTGCAGTCCACTAAAGCAGAAAAGCATTGCCATCTCCCGCCAGCAGGAGTGTGGCTGGGATGCAAACCCCCTCGCCCCTCTTCTCCATCACCTTCAGCTTGGTTCCATCGAGGAGGAGGAGCTGCTGGCCATCCACTTCCTGGGCGGCAAATTCTGCCATGTATTGCTCCAGGTTCAAGCTCTCCAGCCACTGCCCCACTTTCTGACTGCTCCACGTCGAAGCTGCACTCAGAGGCTCATCCAGGAACTGCAGAGAAGATTATGAGAGTATGCAATGAATGATGACGACGATATTCAGTGGTGTTATTGTTCTTTTCTGGGGGTACTCAGGGGTAGAAGAAAAGCACCGATATAACAATAACAATAACAATAATCATAATGCCGCATATTGATGTTTTTGTTTTTACTTATTTATTAAATTCAGGACATCCCCACCCCCCCACCCCCCCACCCCCAGCTGGAATGCACTGGAACTCAGTTCCGGCACCTCTCAGGTGGGCACCATTGTCATTCTAAGAGAATGAGGGTGGCGTTCATGATGAGTTCCGGCACTTGTTGTTGTTGTTTAGTCGTTTAGTCGTGTCCGACTCTTCGTGACGCCATGGACCAGAGCACGCCAGGCACCTCTGTCCTCCACTACCTCCCGCAGTTTGGTCAAACTCATGCTGGTAACCTCGAAAACACTATCCAACCATCTCGTCCTCTGTCGCCCCCTTCTCCTTGTGCCCTCCATCTTTCCCAGCATCAGTGTCTTCTCCAGGGAGTCTTCTCTTCTCATGAGGTGGCCAAAGTACTGGAGCCTCAGCTTCACGATCTGTCCTTCCAGTGAGCACTCAGGGCTGATTTCCTTAAGAATGGATGCGTTTGATCTTCTTGCAGTCCATGGGACTCTCAAGAGTCTTCTCCAGCACCATAATTCAAAAGCATCAATTCTTCGGCGATCAGCCTTCTTTCTTCCGGCACTATTTTTCCCAAAAATCAGCACTGATTAAATTTATCCATCTGAGGATCGCAGGGCGGTTTACAGTATAAAAAGAGAGACCATCATCCAGCTTGGGCTGCCGTCGGTAGCGAGTGGTGTATTCTGCCCATGTTCAGAGGCCCTGGTTATTTTATTAGTTGTTCACATGGTTCAGCGCTGGTGAGCCTTTGCTTAAGATATCGGCTCTCAGAACAGCAGGTTGAGTCGAAGACAGGTGCTTTCAGGATCCAAGAGAAAAAAGTTACTAGTCCTCATTAAAGGGCAGAATGGGGGGAGGTAAAAAAGTAAAGGATCCCTGGATGGTTAAGTCCAGTCAAATGTGACAATGGGGTTGCGTCGCTCATCTCACTTTCAGGCCGAGGGAGCCGGCGTTTGTCCACAGACAACTTTCCGGGTCATGTGGCCAGCAGGACTGAACTGCTTCTGGCACAATGAAGCACTGTGACGGAAACCAGAGCGCATGGAAACGCCATTTACCTCCCCGCCACAGTGGTACCTATTCATCTACTTGCACTGGCATGCTTTCGAACTGCTAGGTTGGCAGGAGCTGGGACAGAGCAATGGGAGCTCACCATCACACGGATTTGAACCGCCAACCTTCTGATCGGCAAGCCCAAGAGGCTCAGTGGTTTAGACCACAGTGCCATCCGTGCCCCCTTTTTATGTCTAATAAAAATCAGTGGTTTAGACCACAGCACCACCCACGTCCCTGGCGGAGATATCGGTGGCATTGCGCAGATGGTTCTAAAGACCCAGGTGCACCAGGGCATTGCTTGCCAGGGGACTTACCTCATCAGACGACTGGGACAGGGTGTGGTAGGGGTAGGAGCACTTTGTCGTCTCAGGATGAGCTCCACTCAGGGTCTTGGGGCTGCTGCTACTGCTGGGAGGGGTGGAGTCATCACTCAGGGTAGATTCCTGTTGGCAGGACAGAGAAGGGTTAAGGAAAAGTCCTGCAAGGCGACTCTCAGCCTGGCCCTTTTCGACCAGGCTGGGGGTGGGCTGACTGACTCCAGCTACAAAGGCTGCTTCTGCTGCCTATGGTTCCTAGCAGAAAACATCGGGGCGAGATATCGATTAGGAGTTGCCACTGGAGTCAAGATTCAGTATGGGATATGTGTTCTAGTTTGCTACTTATCCGTATCTTATTCTTTATTGTTAGCTCTTGCTATCGGCGAGTGTTTTACTGAATATTTATTCATAGGAGCTTAGGACCCTCGTACCTATGGGACCGCCTCTCCTGGTTATGCCCCACGGAAGACCTTAAGGTTCATAAATAGCAATACTCTAGAGGTCCCGGGCCCTAAGGAAGTCAGATTAGCCTCAACAAGGGCCAGGGCCTTTTCAACATTGGCTCCGGACTGGTGGAACGCTCTGTCTCATGAGACCAGGGCCCTGCGGGATCTGATTTCTTTCTGCAGGCCCTGTAAGACAGTGCTGTTCCACCTGGCCTTTGGCTTGGAATCAGCCTGATCCCCTCCCCCTCTTTCCTTTTCCTTCTGTGAAGGAACCCCTATTTGGGGACTTCCCTGGCTTTTTGCTTTTTTCTGCCCCACATAGGACTAGTCTGGATAGTTGGCCTTGGTGAAGATTTGACGTTTTCTCACCCCAAAACAGTTTTTGATCTGGGCTTCCACTGAAATGAGGCTGCATTTTAAGTCGTACTTTAATCCTGTTTTTAAGTTGTATTTTAATTGTTTTTATAGTTGATGTTAGCTGCCCTGAGCCCGGTCTTGGCCGGGGAGGGCGGGGTATAAATAAAAATAAATAAATAAATAATGTTTATATTTGCATTACTGTTTATAAATGTTGCGGTAGATTGCAATTCTTACAGAATTAGCTGGTCATTTTGATGGCATGCGGTATATTGAGCATGGTTCACTGCAGAAAAGTGGCATGTGGACAAACAATTACTGTACCGGGGGGGGGGGCGGAGGGGACATATGGACACACCAGTCTTATGCAGGAATAACACCACTCATGCAGGGGGTTATATTCTGGAGGCCTGCACACATGCAAAAATCATGCAAGAGGCTAGGTAAAGGTAAAGGGACCCCTGAACATTAGGTCCAATCATGGCCGACTCTGGGGCTGCAGCGTTCATCTCGCTTTATTGGCCGAGGGAGCCGGCGTACAGCTTCCGGGTCATGTGGCCAGCATGACTAAGTCGCTTCTGGCGAACCAGAGCGACACATGGAAACACCATTTACCTTCCCACCAGAGTGGTACCTATTTATCTACTTGCACTTTGACATGCTTTCGAACTGCTAAGTTGGCAGGAGCTGGGACTGAGCAACGGGAGCTCACCCTGTTGCGGGGATTCGAACTGCCGACCTTCTGATCGGCAAGTCCTAGGCTCTGTGGTTTAACCCCCAGCGCCACCCGTGTCAGGCCTCTAAATGCCTGCTCCTTTCTGCTCTTGCTCCTGCTCTCTCTCTTCACACAACTCTCTCCTCAACTAAAGCTGCCGCGCTACCGCATAAGCCAGCTGCTAGGCGGGTAGGCTGAGCAGCCTAAATAAAGCCCCATGGGGGACCTCTGGTCTCTTTGGGCTTCTTCTGCCTTCATTGACATCCTCTCTGGGCTCCTGGGAGGATGTCATCTCAAGTACAAGGACTCTCTGGCTCTCCATTTCCTGGTTTGAACCATTTATTTATTTCCCAGTGCCACGCGCATACGTGGTTGCACACGCGCTGATCACGTGTAACAGTGGTGGGGGGGAACGACAACACACAATGTCTTCATACACAAACTGTATGCAAATCTGGGTCTCCTCATTTGGTGATGAATTCCCTCATTTCCAATAACCCAGCTCACATTCGCTAGGAAAAGCTGCCCTTTCTCAGCCTCACCAAAACAGCAGAAGCTGTCAGTGGTGTAGCGTGGGTTGTCAGTGCCCGGGGCAGTGCGGAGAGGGTGGGAGAGAGGGAAAAGGACGGAGTACACATGCACATTCAACTGCCTAATGGCACCAACGGCACCCAGGAGGTTTTCAACGGAGCCCAATGACTGTATTGAGGCAGCACCGGGTGCTGACATTTTGTGCCCCCTAACAATATTGCACCTGAGGCAACCGCCCCTGTGACCCTGGCTACAAACACGCTACACCACTGCCAACCATGCCCTAGTATGGGGCTTGGGGTACCAGCCCATTACCCATCAGACGGACTCATAACCTGCGAGGCAGACTTCTTGCGGCTGAAGGCCTCATTCTTGGGGGAGGAGGTGGGGGAGGCAGTGCTTCCTGAGGAGGCGGAGCCTTTGCCGCTGTCCGTGAACCAGGAGAAAGGCATGAAGGTCGAGGCAGAGGAGCGGCTGGGGCCCTCCATCAGCTCCCTGCAGGGAAGGGGGACAAGTATTAACAGCAGGGAAATGGGGTTGCAAAGCTGACCCCACTGGAACACTGACATAGCTTTGTGCAATACTGGGATCAGAACTAAGTGCTAAAGTGCTGGAAAAGCAGTATTGGAAGCAATTTCAGTCACACAAGTGAGAAATGATAAATAATCCAAACTGATACGTAATCATTATACAGTGGAACCTTGGTTCTCAAACTTAATCCATTCCGGGAGTCTGTTCGACTCCCGAAACCGTTCAGAAACCAAGGCATGGAATTTAAGTTTGATGAGGCCCTAAGCTACTGAAGGTAGTGGTGCTTCAGGTTAAGAACAGTTTCAGGTTAAGTATGGACCTCCGGAAAGAATTAAGTACTTAACCCGAGGTACCACTGTAATGCAAACACATCGGTATTTGGAAATAACAAAAGTTCCTTTAGAAACACAATTTACAAAGACTCATAATCTAGTCTCTAGAAACTTGCTATAACATGAAATAATAATAGGTGTAAGTATATGATGCAAACTACTACTAATTATGAATAGCAGAATGTAGACACCCTATATATAGAAATGAGCAAACCAGTGATATTTTAGGGAGCAGGCTAGCAGACGGGGCCCATGACTTACATCATAGGAGCCTACGCAACACAAAACACTGTTGCTGTATGTAGGTTTCACTTGATTTGTTTTTTATCTTATATTTTGGAAATGTACATCCAGTTTTTTCCCCTTTAAATTTTGTAGGGGCCTAAGCTATAGCTTGTTTAGCTTATACGTAAATCCGGTGCTGCTCCCACTGTTTGGGGACTACAGTTCCCATCATCCCTGACCACTGGACCTGCTAGCTAAGGATAATGGGAGCTGTAGTCCAAAAAACAGCTGGAGACCCAAGTTTGGGAAAACCTGTAAAAGCTATCACTAGGGGCATCTTATTCAGACACAATTGCATGGCACTTTTTCGGGTGGATGTTTCTGACGTCCCTCTATTATGTGTGTGTGTGTGCGCATGTCTGTGTATCACCCACCTTCCACATAATTTACAGGGTTCCATGAGAAATCAATTTGAGAGGCGCCTCAGGAAATTGCCAATTGCTTACCTGTTGCCCATGGAGAGCCGGTTGCCCCCTTTTTCCTTCCTGCTCTTCCCAGAAGATGCCCTTCTGAGGGTGACCCTGTGCATCAGGAAGAGGACAATTAGGCACATGTGGAAAAACCAGGTGCAGATCTGAGATATGTAGAAAGCACACAAGCAGAGCGGGCTGTGAAAGAGACTCCAAAGATACAAAATGAATCAGTGTGGTCCACTCCTTGTCTCTGAATAGCCAGCTTTCAAGACTCACCCTAAATCCAGAAACTTCCGTCGGGTTTTCTTGTCGAGACCAATAGTTGGGCTTGCAGGATCTGGTGGGCTCGTGTCCCGGCTGTCATCTGGAAGGGGAAACGGGGAGGTGAGAGGGAACAGTGTTTAATTTCTGAAATGAGAAGTGCTTAGGCCAAAG
The DNA here is from genome assembly GCA_034642415.1 of Podarcis siculus. Classification (NCBI taxonomy): domain Eukaryota; kingdom Metazoa; phylum Chordata; class Lepidosauria; order Squamata; family Lacertidae; genus Podarcis; species Podarcis siculus. The sequence goes on from JAXCMG010000034.1 coordinate 1,625,219, forward strand.
CCTGATACACAAATAATGTAGGGATTTTGACCAATTTTGAATTAGCTGTTTTTGAATTACCAAGTTTTGCTGCCTGTGTTTTCTGACTGCTGTATGGAAAAGCACATGAACCTGACCTTTGAAGAGTTTGTAAGTAAACATTTTTAGCTTTCCAAATGTGTGGTCTTTTTCTGTGCTTTGAATTTGGAAGGACCTTAGAAGAGCATATTTTAAAGGCACAGTAGCCTATACAGTGGTGTCTCAGGTTACATACGCTTCAGGTTATATACGCTTCAGGTTACAGACTCCGCTAACCCAGAAATAGTGCTTCAGGTTGAGAACTTTGCTTCAGGTTGAGAACAGAAATCGTGCTCCGGTGATGTGGCAGCAGCAGGAGGCCCCATTAGCTAAAGTGGTGCTTCAGGTTAAGAAAGTTTCATGTTAAGTACGGACCTCCGGAACGAAGGTACCACTGTATTTACATGCTTTGCTTTGTTGCATATTTTGTGATTTTAAATATCTGTTGGGGTTCTTTCACCACAGATTTCTTGCACCCAAACCTGGATCTTGGCATCTGGGGAATTCTCCATTTTATACTCACACCCCCCGCCAACTTTCTGCACATGCTCAAGAGCTCCGTGTTCTGCACATATGGCCTGGGGTTGGAAAACTAAGCTCTGAAATGAAGCCCTGGCTGAAATGAAAACTTGGAAAGATGTGTAAGGAATATTATTCAAGAGCAAATGTTTTACAATTTAGTGTATTCATTTAAATAACCTTAAAATATCAATGACTTCCCTTCTTTTCTTTCCATGGTTCATTTTGCATAACATAAATCTCTGCATATTTTACATAAACCATACCATTCAGTGGTGCTGTGGTCTAAACACAGAGCCTAGGGCTTGCCCATCGGAAGGTCGGTGGTTCAGATCCCCGTGACGGGGTGAGCTCCCGTTGCTCGGTCCCAGCTCCTGCCAACCTAGCAGTTTGAAAGCACGTCAAAGTGCAAGTAGATAAATAGGTACCGCTCCGGCGGGAAGGTAAACGGCGTTTCTGTGCGCTGCTCTGGTTTCGCCAGAAGTGGCTTAGTCATGCTGGCCACACGACCTGGAAGCTGTCTGCGGACAAACGCCGGCTCCCTCGGCCTATAGAGCGAGATGAGTGTGCAACCCCAGAATCGTCCGCGACTGGACCTAACGGTCAGGGGTACCTTTACCTTTTATTCCATTATTACATCCATCAAAACTTATTTACACTGTTGAATTTATCTTAATGCTGCCAACGTTTTCAAGTGTACACAATTTCCTCCCATATATTCAGTAAACGTTTTCCAATCTTCTTTAAACGTATGTGCTTCTTGTTCTCTTATTCTATATGTTAGTTCCGCAAGCTGCACATATTCCGTCAGTTTAAGTTGCCATTCTTCTTTAGTTGGAACTTTGCTCATTTTCAATTTTTGGGCTAACGAAACAGGGGCCGCAATAGTGGCATACAAAAATAACTCTTTTTTTGAGGTTATTGTGTGTTTACTTTCTTTAAGAACTTACAGGAGGATGGAGGCATAACCTTTTCTGCATCAAATCAATCTAGGGAGAGCTGCAGGTAGGTTTGTGCATCTGCAGACAGGTTATGTGCCCTTTAGGCACTTCTTTCCTCAACGATGACATGTGTTGTGGCAAGGTCTATGGTTTCCCCCAGCCCCAAGCTGCCCAGAGCCCCTGCTTACCTTCACTGTGCCTCTCCCTGCGTGCATAGATGGGTGAGCTGTCTGAACTGTGGCAGGACTTGGGCGAGGAGCTGGTGGGGGTGCCCCCTAAGGCCTCCTGGGAGGAGGTGTTGGTCAGAGGTCGGTAACGGATGAGGGGCGACGACGGCTGCTCTTCCTGCTCCACCGACCTCCGGACTGTCGGGGCATCAAAGGAGAACTCGCCGGCGCGAGTGAAGGGCGAGGAACCGGAGAGAGGAGATGAGGCCTGGAGGGAACCATGGAGAGGAGACCTCAGGCGGTGGAGAGGGCTTCCACAGCTATCACCCGCCTGCAAGGAGAAGCAGATAGAAAAGAATCCAGCTGCCTGGGCGTTCAGACTGCAGACGGACTTGCATGCCCAGTGGACAAGGAGGGGGGACTCAGAGGACAACAACTGGCCACCTAACCATCCACGGTAACGATAGTAATAGTAATACAGTGGTACCTCGGGTTACATACACTTCAGGTTGCATACGCTTCAGGTTACAGACTCTGCTAACCCAGAAATAGTACCTCGGGTTAAGAACTTTGTTTCAGGATGAGAACAGAAATCGGGCTCCAGCAGCACGGCAGCAGCAGGAGGCCCCATTAGCTAAAGTGGTACTTCAGGTTAAGAACAGTTTCAGGTTAAGAACGGACCTCCAGAATGAATTAAGTAATTAACCCGAGGTAGCACTGTAATAATGATAATGATGATAATGATAATGAAACAGTGGTACCTCTGGTTGAGAATGGGATCCATTCCAGAGGACCGTTCGCAACATAAAAAGAGCGCAACGTGAAGCGCCATACCTGCACAGGTGCGCGGCATGATTTGGCGTTTGTGTGAATGCGCAAGCGCGATTTAGTGCTTCTGTGCATGCACGAGCGGCAAAACCAAGAAGCAACACTTTCTGATACTTCCAGGTTGCCGCGGAACGTAACCTGAAAGAACGTAACCTGAAGCAAACGTAACATGAGGTATGGCTGTAATATTCATTCATTCATTCATACCCCGCCCATCTGGTTGGGTTTCCCCAGCCACTCTGGACAGCTCCCAACAGAATATTAAAAACACGATAAAACATCAAACATTTTAAACTTCCCTAAACAGGGCTGTCTTCAGATGTTTTCTGAAAGTCAGACAGTTGTTTATTTCCTTGACATATAATGGGAGGTCGTTCCACAGGGCGGGTGCGACTACCAAGAAGGCCCTCTGCCTGGTTCCCTGTAACCTCACTTCTCGCAGGGAGGAAACCACCAGAAGGCCCTCAGCACTGGACCTCAGTCTCTGGGCCGAACGATGGGGATGGAGATGCTCCTACCGGGAGCCAATGTAGGGCTTTCAGAACCAGTGTTATGTGGTCTCAGCAGCTGCTCCCAGTCACCAGTCTAGCTGCCGCATTCTGAATTATTTGTAGTTTCCAGGTTACCTTGAAAGGTAGCCCCGCTTAGAGCGCATTGCAGTAGTCCAAGCAGGAGATAACCAGAGTATGCACCACTCTGGCGACACAGTGTGGGCAGGTAGGATCTCAGCCTGCGTAGCAGATGGAGCTGATAGACGGCTGCCCTGGACATAGAATTGACCTGCGCCTCCATGGACAGTTGTGAGTCCAAAATGACTCCCAAGATAGCGTCTTGAAAATGCCCAATTGTCTGGAAAAGCAGATGCCGTTTGCGATCTTGGTTGGAGAGAGGCCAATACAACACCCAGTAAACCAGGTGAGAACAAGATTCTGGACTAGATGGGCCATTTGTCCTGATCCGCAGGCTCCTTTTATGTTCTTAGTCTTTTTGGCAGGGAACTAGCATTCAGTAGGATTCAGATATACAGTGGTACCTCGCAAGACGAATGCCTTGCAAGACGAAAAACTCGCAAGACGAAAGAGTTTTTCGTTTTTTGAGTTGCTTCGCAAGACGAATTTCCCTATGGGCTTGCTTCGCAAGATGAAAACGTCTTGCAAGTTTGTTTCCTTTTTCTTAAAACCGCATTCCTATGGGAAACCGTGCTTTGCAAGACGAAAAATTCGCAAGACGAAAAAACTCGCAGAACTAATTAATTTCGTCTTGCGAGGCACCACTGTACACTAGCATCGTCCAGAATTGCTACTGACTCATTGCGAGGTTGTGGGCAAAGCATTATCTCTCAGCCTCAGTTCCTCAGTCTAGAAAATGGGGATACTGTGGCCTATCTCACTGGACTAGGATGAGGAAAGACATAAGACCCCCAGCAAGATCAGCCCATTAAGTCCAGCATCCTAGTTCTCACAGTGACCAACCACATGCAGGAGGGAAGCCCACAACAAGGACAAGAGGACAATAACGTTCTCCTTCTCTTAGGCCACAGAAATGGGGATCCCACGGCATACGGCCTCTGAATCTAGAAGGTGCCTATAGCCATTGCGACCTGTAGTCATGGATGGACTCATCCTCCAGGAATTGGCCCAATCTCCTTTTAAAAAGCCATCTAAACGAGTGGCCATCAAGTACAATCTGCAATTTGCAAAATAGAGATGAAAACGCTAATGGGCCCTAATTGTAGTGATCCTCTAAACAGCCCCTCCAGATCTTTCCTGAGAGATTTCATCTGGGGGTGGAGCGGAGTGAGTAGAATTATGGGGACAGAAGGCGGCTACTAGCAGGATTAAACACATTCGCTGCCTGGGTGTAAATAACAGGATAAATGCAATCTATGAGCACCTTCCCTACAGAAAGTGTACAGCAGCAACACTAATTTTGAAATTAGGGAGGCTTAGGGCTGGTCCATCCACAATGTATCTCTAAAGAACTGTTATAGTTTAAAAACCGGCGTCTGAATGGGTGAACTGGCCCCACATGGGATTCTGTTATTGAAGTGATTAATGGTCTCTCTGTGATATTATATATAAGAATAACAGAAAAGTCAGACCTTGTTTAACAATCGCAAACTGGATGAAAGTTACTTATTTTCCTTTTGTTTAAAAGCATTTATATACTGCTTAATGTTTAAAAATAAGCGATGCACGACACAGAAGCAAAACAATGTCGTGGAAGGAAAAACACAACATGAAACTAGTAAAATGGTTGTGTCAAGGCATGTAAAACAGGAACCAGGGTACTTAATGAAACTCAAACTTTCACCTGGGCAAAAAATTATATTTTTCCACGAGTGATCTGAAAGAACTGGTGACTGCTGCTTCACATAGCAGTGAAAAGGGCATCCCAGAATCCAAGGGTAATAGTGTGAAATGCCAACTTTTGGGTGACTGCCCTATGATATTCTGTAAGGTGTCGAACCACGAGTGCATTTTGCCCAGGTGATCGTCAACCTGTTCAGACCCAGAACCCACTTTTAGCCCAAACATGCCTCTGGGACACCTTTTCTTAACCCCAGCATGCCAAAATGAATAAAATAAAATAGGGGAGGCAGCTAAGCCTTGCCTTGCATAGTCAATCACACGATAAAATATCACTGGTTTGTTCCTTTCTATATATAGGGGGCCCACATTCGCCATGAACTGGTTGCATGGCAAGATGTGCAAATGGCTTGAGATACCCCTTAGGTCCATAAATTACCATATAGCATATATTCAACACAAGAAACAGCAGCAATTTGTTGTTGACAAAGGACAGCAGACATATAAAGGGCCCCATTACCTTCAGTCGCTTAGGGCGCCATTAAACCTAAATCCGGACCTGGGAGAGACTGTCGTCACTGAGGCCCAGCCCCGCGGGTTGTGTGTGTGTGTGTTGGGGGTTGAGGAGGGTCCGTTGCAGGGTGGACTTGATTAAAATCAAATCGATTTAAATCACGATTTAAATCATGGGTCAGTAAGACTTGATTTATATCACTAGTCAGTAAGACTTGATTTAAATCATTTTTTTACAGAAAGACTCACTCTTGCTGGTATAATCTTAATATTTACAACCAGACAAAGGTTTCATTTTTAGAATGATAAATTTTCAGTCATTTTTACAGTTATATCAAAAATTACTGATTTGGTTATACTATTAGAAATACATAGGCAGATAATTATCGAATTATTGTGAGGTTTAATGAGTTAACAGTTTATATTTGGACAACTTTTCTGCTGTACTTTATTGGAAGGAGAAAAACAATCATTTCCTTCATAACAATTTAAACAATTTGTTTAACTGAAACAATAACATTATAGCATATGTATCCTTGTTTGTTAACTGATGTGGCTAAACATTTTTTTTAATTATTTTTTAAAGCTTAGACTGAATTTTACCACACATGGAAAAACTTAAAACAAATCCTTATTTCCTGTTGAACAGCCTTTGGACTATAAGGTAACTTCAATAGAAAACTATCTTTAGAAAAAAATTCCTCCAAAAGCATTTTATTTTTTAAAAATCCGATTTAAATTTTAAAAATCCGATTTAAATATTTAAAAATCTGATTTAAATTTTAAAAATACGAGCTTATTTTTATTTTTTTAATTCATTGATTTTTTTATCCACCTTGGTCTATTGGTGGAGGGAGTGAGAAATATCCCTGTTTTCATCTGTGGGATGTTGGAGGGTCTGAAAGCAAGAGTAATGCATAGGGAGATATTTGGCGGGGCATCGGCCGGGCATTGACTGTTATGTACTGAAGTTCTCACCCTGGGCCAGCAGGGGGATACTGTAGATAGTTTTCACTCAGGTCCACATATGCAAATAAGGAATTGAAAGTGATGTTCAGTGATTGGCTAGTTACAGAAAGTGGTTACTGTTGCTTTGTAGCTGAGCTCTATATAAGCAGGCTGGCTGAACCCTTCAGCCCAGTTCTGTTCTGGGCCTGTGAATAAACAAGAGCTGTTTGAAGAATCGCTGTGTGGTCTGATATGTTCACCCACAACTTAACACTGACCTTTTTCTCCAGGATATCATCCCCTTCTGTGGAGCTGACGCTGTCTCTCAACCGGGACCTGGAAGGGCGCTGCCGCCTGCCTTTGGCGGAGAGCTGGGCTCGGGCCTTCTGCAAGCTGCTGTCCAGCCTCTGGGTCTCTGGAATCACATCATTAAAATCTGGGGGTGAAAGAGAGAAACGGGAAGGGGGGCAGAGCGGTGGCAGGCGAGGAAAAGCGAGCGTGAGAGGAAGAGGTCGGCGTAGGGGCGGCCGCGGGAGGAAGGATGGAGTGCGGAGAGGGCAAGATGCAACGTAAAGGAAGGAAGGAGGGAAGCGGGGAGGGGGCAAACGAGTGAAATTCAAGCCCCACCGAGCGGGGGGGACACAGAAAAGGGGTGGTGGAATGGAGGGCAAGAAGGGAAGGAGACACACAGAGAGAGCATTCAGAGAAGAGAAGAGCACAGTCGTCATTCAGAAGTATCCTTTCAAAGACATGACCACCCAGAACAGAACAGGCTACCTATAGGGCGGGCGTCCTATTACACCTAATGGCCTGGGAGACCTTCGAAATGTCCCTATTTTCCAGGGACAGTCCCGGATTTCCAGAAGCCATCCCAGTTTCTGATTTGATCCCAGAATGTCCCGCTTTTCCTTAGGACGTCCCTATGTTCATTGGAGAAATTTCAGAGGGTATGGAGTTATGTGACCCCCGAGCCAAGGAGATAAGTAACCAGACAACCTTTAGAAGACACCTGAAGGCAGCCCTGTATAGGGAAGTTTTCTTAAATGTTAATGTTTTGTTGTTTTTATTTATGTTGGAAGCCTCCCAGAGTGGCTGGGGCAAGCCAGTCAGATGGGCAGGGTCTTATTATTATTATTATTATTGAATACGATGTCCCTGTTGGTTAGATTGGTCTCAACTAGGGCCAGGGCCTTTTTAGTACTGGCCCCGACTTGGTGGAACGCTCTGTCACAAGAGACCAGGGCCCTGAGGGACTTGACATCTTTCCGCAGGGCCTGCAAGACAGAGCTGTTCCACCTGGCCTTTGGTTTGGAGTCAGGCTGACCCTTATGTTTCCCTCCCCTTATGGTCTTGATTTATCGGCTATTTTAAAATGAGGCTGATTTTAAATTGCATTTTAACCTGTATTTTAAATTGGGTTCCCCCCTTATGTTTTTATTGTAATTTTACTGGTGTTAGCCGCCCTGAGCTCGGCTCTGGCCAGGGAGGGCGGGGTATAAATAAAATTTATTATTATTATTATTATTATTATTATTATTATTATTATTATTACTACAGTGGTACCTTGGGTTAAGTACTTAATTCGTTCCGGAGGTCCGTTCTTAACCTGAAACTGTTCTTAATCTGAAGCACCACTTTAGCTAATGGGGCCTCTTGCTGCCGCCGCGCCACCGGGGCACGATATCTGTTCTTATCCTGAAGCAAAGTTCTTAACCCGAGGTACTATTTCTGGGTTAGTGGAGTGTGTAACCTGAAGCGTATGTAACCTGAGGTACCACTGTATTTTATCGGAGAAATGTTGGAGGGTATACATGTGGAGACTTGTTTAACTTGCCCCTACCGCAGGGCTGGGGGACCCCGTTGAAGTGAGGAAATCTCAGCTCTTCCCATTTTGATTTAAAAACTATGTTCCATCCACCCCTCACTTTACACACGAACGAGGAAGGCAGTGTGAACAAGAAACACGGCTGAAGCAACATAGCTTGGCTGTCAGGACCCCTTTTCAAAATGGCACCCTGCGTGTGTTTTAGAAACGGCAGCAACTGAATGGAAAGGGAGCAAGTTGCTGCTGTTATTCCTGCTGTTATTACTCCTCTTCCTATAGTATTTTTTCCGCCTCAAGTGGCAAAAGAACTAGACCTTAGGTAAGGGCACCATTTGTGTTCTGCCTCAAGCAGCAAAATGTCTTGGGTCTGAAGCACTGGGCTGACAGAATGTCTTGTGGGGTTTTTTTTACAAAAGGTTTTCTTATCATTTTTTTACAGTCGGTGTTTTAGACTCCACGGCTTCTGATTTATTTTTTATTGTGAGCCTTCCCAAATCTGCCAAAGATTACAAATGTCCCAACAAAGTAATAAAATGCACTGGATTTCAGTTTAAATGATAATAATTCTTTCTAAATTTTCTTCTATTCCTATAAATCAACATATGCAAATCTATGCCACCTTATATTCATGTGAAAGGTAGTGGTGGAGGAAACTACATCTAATCCAGAATGAAGCAGCTAGACTGGTGACTGGGAGTGGCCAATGAGACCATATAACACCGGTCCTGATAGACCTACATTGGCTCCCAGTGCGTTTCCAAGCACAATTCAAGTGTTGGTGCTGACCTTTAAAGCCCTAAACGGCCTCAGCCCAGTATACCTGAAGGAGTGTTGCCACCCCCATCACTCAGCCCGGACACGGAGGTCCAGCGCCGAGGGCCTTCTGGCAGTTCCCTCCCTGCGAGAAGTGAAGCTACAGGGAACCAGGCAGAGGGCCTTCTCGGTGGTGGCGCCAGCCCTGTGGAATGCCCTCCCACCAGATGTTAAGGAAATAAACAACTACCTTACTTTCAGAAGACATCTGAAGGCAGTCCTGTTTCAGGAAGCTTTTACTATCTGATGTTTTATTGCATTATTATTATTATTATTATTATTATTTAGTATCAAGTGCAAATCTAGTGCAAATCGACTGTCAAATATGAGTATCAAGCAGTCAAATACCAGATGTGACACAAACACACTCCATTCTCAAAGTTCTCAAAGAAGCATTTACCAGCTCTTAATACGGACATCTTATGTCTACTCAGGAGTAAGTTCTGTCAAGTTCAATGGGGCAAACTCCCAGCTCGGTGTGTATGGAGTTGCAGACCAAGCCACACACAGAGAGTCATATTTCTTTTTCATTCAATTTTCCCCCCTTCAGACACAGAAGTACATGAGAGCTGTACATGGACACATGTGTACACCTCTGTATTTCTCACACATATTTTTACTTTTGTTGCTGCTGAACACAAACACTTTTTTGCTCTCTTTCTTCCTCCCCCCCCCCCTTGCAAATATACATTCAGCATCTTTCAGGGAGGAACGCTATAGGTGTGTGTGTGTGATTTAGTAGGGGGAAATGGCGGCTGAAGAAAGGTTAAGCACCTTCCCTGTGAGCCACTTTTGCAATCATGTCCTTCTGAAGTGGCTTTTAAAGCAAACAAACGTCGCTGTCAGATTACAGTTCTCCACGTTTGCAGTCAGTTTGACCGCGGATTTTGACCCCGCCGTGCGCAGATTTCAGTTCTGAGACTAAACCATTTATCCGTACGTACCTCTCTCTTTCACACAAACAGACACCCACAACATGCTTGCCTGGTCCCTCAAATGCTCCAATTATGCCCTACACATCAACGGTACGGTAGTCCTATCTCCCTTGCCGCTTGCAACGTATGTTTGCGCCATCTCCCAACAGCGCCTTCCCTGCATACAGAACAGCCTCATGAATTAATCATATCCGCTAGGCATCTCGAGGCAGGAAGTGCGAGGGGCTCGCTTGTTTGTGTGAGTGTGTGTGTCGCTGTGCGTGTAGCCATGTGTGCGGCGAGGTGTCTCCCGGGAGCAAAAAGTCAGCCGCCGCTTAATTGACTACACAGGGATGCCGGGAGTGGGAAACGAGGAACAACGGTATCGGGAGGCATGAAATATCGGCAGGCAAAGTTGGAGAGGTGGCAGAGGACATGTGCTTGCACATACAAGACAAAACACCATACTGCTTAGTTTTAGAAAGGGCTTGGGCTGCATGGATGCTCTCAGCCATAGGGCACCTGCTCCCCATATCCCAGCTGCATCGAGGCTGGTTGTAGCGGTGCGGGTGGCGCTGAGGTCTAAACCACTGAGCCTTTTGGGCTTGCCGATCAGAAGGTCGGTGGTTCGAATCCGCACAACAGGGTGAACTCCCGTTGCTCTCTCCCAGCTCCTGCCAACCTAGCAGTTCAAAAGCACGCTAGTGCAAGTAGATAAATAGGTACCACTGTGGCAGGAAGGTTAACAGCGTTTCCATGCACTCTGGTTTCCGTCACGGTGTTCCGTTGCACCAGAAGCGGTTTAGTCCTGCTGGCCACATGACCGGGAAAGCTGTCTGTGGACAAACGTCGGCTACGTGGCCTGAAAGCGAGATGAGCGCCGCAACCCCATAGTCGCCTTTGACTGTACTTAACCGGTACCAAGGGTCCTTTACCTTGTTTTACCTATAGGTTACTCTACAAAGAAAGTTTTCTGCACATGCTCAGAGATGCTCTTGTATTGCAGCATCTTACATGAAATATGCATGCGTGCATATGCAGAAATCTAAACTGGGCATAGATTTGAAAAAGCTGGGGAAAATCTAGCTCTGGATGAATAATAGGATGAGGAATAGAAGAATGTGGAGCAGATGTAGCTTTTTGCACTGCCTGGATTCAGCTTGCCCTCATTGCAACCAAATATTCTGAATTGTTTACCATGAGCATTGCCACGATTGTTCAGGCAGGAATAAAAGCATCGCTGTACAATCGGAGTGACTGGGTGAGTCAGCCCTCTCCAGCACTCATTTCCATCCAACCATAGCTTTCAGGATATAAAACTTTCCAAGGTGGCACACAAGTAAAATTAAAATGCAAGAATGAAATACACAGCATAGAAAGGTAAGTCCCAATGAGTTTTTATCGGTGTTTGACGTCATGGAGGGAGGCTACACACTCATATTTTATTTAAGTAATTTTTAGCCTGCACTGCAGCCAAAAAAGGTTTCCTTCCAGAACAGCTTACAGGGCGATTTTTTAAAAAAGAGGGAGAAAGACTGCCCTCGAGATTACAATCTGAAAAACCATGGCACAAAAGGAAAGTGGATTGGTGATGGAGGAGGAAACAGGCATGCTCAGGTATAAGTTAATGCCTGGATTCTTAATTACAATTTCTTAACTAATGGCATATTATAGCCATGTTTTGGTTGTAGGTACTGAGAACCTAACCTCCATCCTCTTTCCATTCCTTCTAAATCATGCCACCCCAGAAAGTTTTTGCACGGTAAGGTTCCAAATGCACTTCTGTGATTCAGAATGAGTAAGGCTACCCTTTCCCCCCTACAATGTTTGCGCTGCTTTGTGACTCTTTAAAGAGTTTTATTCATTTTGTTTTAGTTCTTTAATTGCCCATTAAACAGTTTTAAGAGGGAAGTCTCAACTAACCATTTTTTTAAGTGCCAGAAAAATGCAGACGACTATCCCCCTCCCTGTGATGGGGTGAGCTCCCATTGCTCGGTCCCTGCTCCTGCCAACCTAGCAGTTTGAAAGCACATCAAAGTGCAAGTAGATAAATAGGTACTGCTCCGGCAGGAAGGTAAACGGCGTTTCCATGCGCTGCTCTGGTTTGCCAGAAGCGGCTTAGTCATGCTGGCCACATGACCCGGAAGCTGTACGCCAGCTCCCTCGGCCAATAAAGCGAGTTGAGCGCCAGAACCCCAGAGTCGGCCTTGACTGGACCTAATGGTCAGGGGTCCCTTTACCTTTTATCCCCCTCCCACTTGGTTAAAGTTTCATTTATCTACATTCATTTAATGTTTCGTTGAAAATAAAGGGGGAAAATCATTTTAAGGTTCCACTCCTCTTTCTATCTAAAGCTAGTGGGGATGTGGTATAGTGGTTAAAGTGCTGGGAAGGACGAGCACTGGGAAGACACGGGTTCAAATCCCCACCCCACTGTGAAGCTCACTGAGTGACCTTGAGCCAGCCGCTCTCTCTCGGCCTATAACCCACCTCACAGGGTTGTTGTGAAAATAAAATGGGTGGGCTGAAGCATGCATGCCGCCTTGAGCTTCTAAGAGTGATGGGGGACTTAAGATATATACAGTGGTACCTCAGGTAAAGAACTTAATTCGTTCTGGAGGTCAGTTCTTAACCTGAAACTGTTCTTAACCTGAGGTACCACTTTAGCTAATGTTGCCTTCCACTGCCGCCGCGTGATTTCTGTTCTCATCCTGAGGTAAAGTTCTTAACCCGAGGTACTATTTCTGGGTTAGCGGAGTCTGTAACCTGTCTATAACCTGAGGTACCACTGTACAGATGTACTAAAATAATATGGCACTATTATTTCCCCCAACTCATATCTAACACGTGTTCGGGGTGGCGAAGCCATAGAGCGCATGCTTTGACTGCAGAAGGCCCCAACTTCAATCTCACAGCATCTCCACTTAACAGGATCAGGTAGCAGGTAATGAGAAGGAGTTTCTCTTGCCTGAGTACATAAAGAAGAGCTGGGGAGCTGCAGACACCCAGGCGCAGTCCTATCAGCTCCAGCCAGCATGGCCAATGGTTAGAGGTGATGGGAGGAGCTTGCAACCCCATTTATGTTCCAGCTGTGTCTTAGCCTGCCAAATGGTCAGGATATGAGTATTTGAAACAGAAGAAGGGGGCATTGCACAAGGAATAAATTCTGCTGGGTCATGCAGAAAGTGACATCCCCCCCCCAGATTCAAGACGCAGATGAGAAGCTAGGATGGCGACCCCAAAAGCAAGCCCTGCCTCTCTGCCTCCTCCCCCAGACGCCAGGTTTGTAAGCTCAAAAGCACAGAAATGGAAAATGCCCAGCAGGCAGCAATGGGCACCATGCCAGTAGCATCAAATTCTTCATCCAACAATGAGTGTAGCTGAGCGTTGGCATTTTGTTTTGGGTCGTTTTGCTCCATCCTTACCCCCCAATAGCTTGGTTTGTAGCTGTGTTTAGAGTTAATTCACACTGCGCTCAGGGCAGGGCCTGCGATTTAAAATCTAGGGCCCTGAATGAATGTTGTGCTCTGTGCGTTTGCTTGGGAAACTGCCTCAGTCCCTGCAAGGAGCCATTGCACACAGGCTTTTGAACCACAGCGTAATAGAATACGTGCCGCCAATGTGAGAACAATTCACGAGAATTGTCTGTCTCCAATTTGCCATCTCTATGGGGGCTTTATGAAAGCGACACGGGTGGCGCTGTGGGTTAATCCACAGAGCCTAGGACTTGCCGATCAGAAGGCTGGCGGTTCGAATCCCCGCGAGGGGTGAGCTCCCGTTGCTCAGTTCCTGCTCCTGCCAACCTAGCAGTTAGAAAGCACGTCAAAGTGCAAGTAGATAGATAGGTACCACTCTGGCAGGAAGGTAAACGGTGTGTCCGTGCTCTGCTCTGGCTTGCCTGAAGCGGCTTAGTCATGCTGGTCACATGACCCAGAAGCTGTACACCGGCTTCCTCGGCCAATAAAGCGAGATGAGCGCCGCAACCCCAGAGTTGTCTGAGACTGGACAGGGGTCCCTTTACCTTTTTATGGGGGCCTTGTGAATGTGAGAATGTGAGAGTGAGCACATGCAGAATGTTTCCCTTGCCACATTATTTTTGTTGTTACTGTTTAAACGTCTATCCCACCCTTCATCCGAAGGTTACAGGGCAGTTTGCAATATAAAAAGATCCCCCCCCCCAAAAAAACCCTCCACCCTCCCACCAACATGCCACCTGTGGTGAGGGTCCTAGGAGGTTTACAAATGCTTCTTTTTAGGCGCAGCCCCTGGGTGGCGCAGGGATCGGGCGAGGCCGGGGAGGAATAAGGAGCTTACCGAAAACCTCATCCACATCTTGGAGTTTGGAGGAAGACATAATGAAGTAAATCTGTGAAGGAAGAGAGAGATGGAGGGAGGGAGAGAGAAAGAGAACAGTAGTCAGTCTTTACAACTGGCATGAGGAATCTCTAGACCTCCCTGTCTGGCACATGGGAGTCCCTATAAGTCACACCTCCTATACAACCCTTTCCCATGCCCTTCCCAGCTGGAATGTCTTCTTCAATTGCACTACAGTGGTACCTTGGTTCTCAAACTTAATCCATTCCAGAAGTCCGTTCCAAAACCAAAGCATTCCAAAAACAAGGCGCGCTTTCCCATAGAAAGTAATGCAAAATTGAACAATCCGTTCCAGACTTTTAAAAACAACCCCTAAAATAGCAATTTCACATGAATTTTACTCTCTAAGGAGACCATTGATCTACAAAATGAAAGCAATAAACAATGTACTGCAGTCACATACACAATCAATCAATAAATCAACCAGGAGCTGAACTGTGTCCCACACAGTCACAAAAACAAAACAAAAAAGCCGCAAAAACACAAAATAAATAGCAAAAACAGACAGACCTCAGAGTAACACTCTAAAGGGAAGTGTGGCACTCAGAACGGAGTGTGTTCGGCTTCTGAAAAAGCTTGCAAACCGGAACAGTTACTTCCAGGTTTGCAGTGTTTGGGTTCCAAGTTGTTTGAGTACCAAGGCGTTTGAGAACCAGAGTACCACTGTAGTGCTTTGTGAGACAGCCCGCCTTATATTTTAGCAGTTAAGCAGCTGCGGGGTGGCTTTTTCACTTTCTTCTCTGGCTCGAGGTATCACATAGGGTCCCCAATGGCCATCTAGTCCAACCCCCTACAATGTAAGGATCTCAACATGCCCGTCTCCCATCCAATTTGAAACCTGACCAGGCCCTGCTGAGCTTTGCAAACATGCTTGCAGTTTATTGCTGCACCACATGTCCAAAACCCCCCAACCAAACACATACAATCCCTTCTGCCCCTGTGTGCTGCTGCTGCTTTTCAGCTGCTGGGGCAGGACAGGAAGGAAGGGAAGCAGTGATTCACACTTACTGGCCAAATGGATAAGCCACCTTAATGGATTTGATTGCTTTTGCTGCTGCCGTCCCTAGAGAACATACTCTGTGTGTTCAATTCTTGCATCGCAACACCCCATCACTCAACAGGGCCTGACCAGTAGCAAACAGCCGGCAGCCTGCCTAGTCAACATCTCTGGTATCCACCAGCCTTGGGCTGGGGCAGAGGAGAGAATAATTCAAACCTCCTCATCTAATCCCACCCTCTGCCTTGACGCAAAAGTTGCGTACATTTCCTAGGACTGACGGGAAAAAGCCAGGGACCAAAGAAATGGTGAAAATACAATTCTGTGTCCAGGGCAGCTGCCTACCAGCTCCATCTGGTATGCAGACTGTCTCGCCAGAGTGGTGCGTGCTTTGGTTATCTCCCGCTTGGACTACTGCAATGCGCTCTACGTGGGGCTACCTTTGATGGTGACCTGGAAACTACAACTAATCCAGAATGTGGCAGACTGGTGACTGGGAGTGGCTGCCAAGACCACATAACACCGGTCCTGAAAGACCTACATTGGCTCCCAGTACATTTCCGAGCACAATTCAAAGTATTGGTGGTGACCTTTAAAGCCCTAAATGGCCTCGGCCCAGTATATCTGAAGGAGCGTCTCCACCCCCATCGTTCAACCCAGACACTG
The DNA here is from genome assembly GCA_034642415.1 of Podarcis siculus. Taxonomy (NCBI): domain Eukaryota; kingdom Metazoa; phylum Chordata; class Lepidosauria; order Squamata; family Lacertidae; genus Podarcis; species Podarcis siculus. The sequence continues at coordinate 1,641,090 of JAXCMG010000034.1, forward strand.
AGGTCCAGCTCCAAGGGCCTTCTGGTGGTTCCCTCCCTGCGAGAAGTGAAGTTACAGGGAACCAGGCAGAGGGCCTTCTCAGTAGTGGTCCCCGCCCTGTGGAACGCCCTTCCCACAAGATGTCAAGAAAATAAACAACTTTCTGACTTTTAGAAAACATCTGAAGACAGCCCTGTTTAGGGAAGTTCTTAATGTTTTTGATATTCTGTTGGGAGTTGCCCAGAGTGGCTGGGGAAACCCAGCCAGATGGGTGGGGTATAAATAAATTATTATTATTATTATTATTATTATTATTATTATTAATCTGAACTCAAAGTGAACTATTGCTTAGGCCTGTCTACCAGCAACTTTGATCTACCAGTAACTTTGGGTGGGGTAGGAGAAAAGATTTGATTAACTACACAGGAAGCTGTTTTATACTGAGTCACAGCATTGGTACATAGAACCTAGCTCAGAAGGTTCTTGCATTGCCTATCCTAGGTTTCAGGCAGAGGACACCCCCAGCCCTACATGGAGAAGCTGGGGATTAAACCTGGGACCTTCTGAGTGCAAACCAAGATGCTCCACCATGGCCTTCAACCACAGAGCAATATATCATTGCCTGTTTTCTGATGGCCTGGATAGGAAAAAGTTGTAGCATGTGCAACACCTCCCATGTCCCAAGCTGCACTTTTGTTCTCATCCATCATGTCCCAGCTGCACTTTTGCAAAAAAGGGGGTGTATTTTAGATCTGCCTGACATTATAAAGGCCAGGCTAGCTTATCTGACGTATTCTTTCTAAGCCATGAAGGATAGGTAAAGGTAAAGGGACCCCTGACCATTAGGTCCAGTTGTGGCCGACTCTGGGGTTGCGGTGCTCATCTCGCTTTATTGGCCGAGGGAGCCGGCGTACAGCTTCCAGGTCATGTGGCCAGCATGACTAAGCCGCTTCTGGCGAACCAGAGCAGTGCACGGAAACGCCGTTCAACTTCCCACCGGAGTGGTACCTATTTATCTACTAGCACTGGTGTGCTTTCAAACTGCTAGGTTGGCAGGAGAAGGGACCGAGCAACGGGAGCTCACCCTGTCACGGGGATTTGAACCGCCGACCTTCTGATCGTCAAGTCCTAGGCTCTGTGGTATAACCCACAGCGCCACCCGCGTCCCATAAACAAGTAAATAACTGGAGGTTTTTATCAAAATGCCCATTCTTTTGGGGCATATGAACTTCATACCCATCCCAGTCCAGAAAACAAATGAAGCAGCCTGTTGTTTCCAAAGAGAAACATTGCTAAAATTGCATTTAGTTGGAACATGTGGAGGGAGACCTTTTATGGGGAAGATGCAAAGAGCTGCACATGCAGTATCCCCCAGAAATTGCCTTTTGTCCCGTCTCCCCCAAGAGGCATCTTGTACAGGGCACAGCTGCTTCCAGATGTGCTTGCAAAAGCTCACGTTAGCACATTTGCAGGGTCAGTTTTCCCTTTAGAGGTGCAGAGCTTCTGATTATTATTCTCTTCCTTCCCAGGCGCCTGACAGAGGGAGATTCAGGAGGGGGAAATGGGGAGGAAAAAGCAGTAGGAGGGTGTGTGCATGAAAACAAAGAGGAGGGGGAAGAAGGGATTCAGAAAAGAGTAGGTCTGCAGAGATGGAGAATGGAGGATGAGAAGCAGGAAGGGGAAATTGATGCATAGGCCGAAGGTCCTTGATTCATGCAATAGCACTCAAGGCACGTGAAAAACGGTAACTGGGCCAGGATCACACCCAAGGCCTAGATCTGAGCTGGCAGCCCTCTTCTAACTCAGCGCACAGCAGCATTAAACATCCCGACCCTTTTCTTGCAAATAAGGAAAAGCGATGTGCTATCCAAAAGTAATAGCCTTATTTTTTGTGTTGCATTTCTCTGTTCCACCCTTCCGCTTAGCTCACAGCAACAGTTCAGCCTCAGAACAACCCTGGATGGTAGATTAAGCTAAGAGAGGGAAAGAGGGAGATCTTGAAAAGGCCACCCAGCGGGGACCCAAACCTGCTTTCCCTACACCTAAGCCAAACATTGTAGCCAATGCACCACGTCTTCCTAACCCTCCGAATTCACAGTGACATGTGGGGGGGAGGAGAGACCGATTAGCTGCTCAGAATCTCTTCCAGGGTTGAAGAAAGGCAACAGAACGAAGGAAAAGGGGGAGAGGAAATCCACCCACAAATTGGATTTTAAAAACACAGTGTGGAATGGCTAGTGTTGAAGGCCAGAAAGGGGGCTTGTATAAATGGCAGTGGAACCCTCAGCACACTTACTAGGGAGTAAACAGAACAAGGCTTGTTTCTGAGCAAACATGCTTAGAATTGCATTGTAAATAATAATAATAAATCACGCACACACCACGACACACGAGCATGTCAGCAGTCAAAGGCCCGCCTATAGACTAGCGTAAAGAATAACAGAAAAGAGAAATAAAGGAAAGGGGGAAAACACAAAGGTAAAAGGGAGGTAATTTGAAATACTGTCCACAACCCAGGTATGGGCATAGTTTTAGGATTATACTAATGAGGTCGATGAAAGGAGAATTTCCAAATATTCTCTATGCTGCAGAAATTATGATAAAATTCTGGTTTGAATGCCCAAACCTGCAGGGCTATGCATGGGGACTCCCAAATATGCAAAAAAGAAAACGAAAACATGTCCCTGTCCCTGGGTTCTGCTACACCACAATAATAAGAGGATGGGAACGAACGTTTCTTTTATCTCCCACTAGGCAAATTTCCTTCGTGTTTCCCATTTTGATCCGACGTGAGGGAAATCCTGCAGCCAGCCTTTCCCAGTGAGAGCGGAAAGGAAGAAAAAAAGGGGAAAGAGATATTTCGCAGGGCCCAAAGGGCAAGTGAGATAATAATGGTGATGTTGATGGTCATGGGAAATCTCCAGCGAGCGACAATGCAGCAGCATCAGCAGCCCCGATCCAAGGCAAGGAAAAAGAAGGAAGGAGGAATGATGGAAAGATGAGCGTCAAGAGAAAGTGCCGCCGCTGAATGCAAGGGCCTGCATTATCACTCATTCGTGATTTGATTTTTTTTCCTGTAAACATCACTGGCCCCCCCTTTTCGCTGTTAAGGACTCTCTCAAAGTCCGGGTGGGGCGAGAGGGAAGTGAAATGGATAAAACCCACCAAGCAAGGGCGAGCGTGGCTTACCTGGCGCGCGGAGGCATCCTCAAAAAACGCCTAAAGGTCTCCTACAAATCCCACGCCCGGCTGCCAGGGCCATTTTCCTTTGCCTGCCATTCCCTTCTCTGTTAGTCTCCCGCCGGTTGTTCTCCCGAAGCTGTATCTTCTGGTCCTTGCGATGTTTGCCTCCAAAGAGAAAAATCAGAGCATCATCGGGAGGCGAAGCCGGAGGAGAGAAGGAGGGAGAAACACAGACAGGTTGCAACTACTTTGCGGTGCTGGATTTTTTTCTGGGAGGCTCCTCGGTTTTGGTTTTTTTCAAAGGGACCTGTGAATTCGCCAAACTGGGATTGGGATGGTCCCAGGGAGATAGGGGGAGGGGGAGGAGGCGGGGAGTAACTGGAACCCGGAAGCAGCAGCAGCAGCAGCTTTGGCTGGAAGTCATCCGGAGCAAGGCGCGCTCACTGCGCTGCTTTTCCTGAAATCCCCGCCCAGATGCTCTCGCTTGGCTCGGCTCCTGTGTATTCCCAGGAGCCCGGGATGCGAGCTGACGACGCGAGGCTCGCCTGCCTCCTGAGGGCAGCAGGGAAGGGGAAGGAATAAAGGGGCGGGATGGAGGGGGAAGAGATGGAAGAAGGGGTGCGGGTGCAAGGAGACGAAAGCGCAGGGAAAGGTAGCAGAGTCTTCGCGCTGACATGCCCTCCAACATTTCTCCGATGACAAGAGGAGCGTCCTGTTCCTCCATCATCATCATCATCATCATCATCATCATCATCATCATCATTTTACTATCTATACCCCCATCAATCTGACTGGGTTGCCCAAGCCATTTTAGACACCTTCCAACATATACAAAAACATAATAAAACATTAAACTTTTTTTATTAAAAAACTTCCCTGTACAGCGGTACCTCGGGTTACAGATGCTTCAGGTTACAGACGCTTCAGGTTACAGACTCCGCTAACCCAGAAGTAGTACTTCAGGTTAAGAACTTTGCTTCAGGATGAGAACAGAAATCGTGCAGCAGCGGCGCAGCAGCAGCTGGCGGCCCCATTAGCTAAAGTGGTGCTTCAGGTTAAGAACAGCTTCAGGTTAAGAACGGACCTCCAGAACGAATTAAGTTCTTAACCCGATGTACCACTGTAGATGCCTTCAGATGTCTTGGCTCAGGGGTCACATAACTCCATAACCTGCAACATTTCTCCGATGAAAATAGGGACTTCCTAAGGAAAAGTGGGACATTCTGGGATCAAATCAGAAACCGGGAGGGCGTCTGTAAATCTGTGACTGTCCCCTGAAAATAGGGACACTTGGAGGGTCTGCCTTGAGCTCGCAGGTGAACCCACCACCCCCTGTATCCTAAGCATCATCTCCTTGGTTTGGGCTTTCAGAGACGCCTGTTCATCTCCTAGTGGCTGAAACATCAAGGGATCAAATCATGTTGCCTAGAAGACTGCCCACCCCTGGGGGGACCTGGAAGGTCACTGACAGGCCCACTGGGGGGTTGCGGCCAGATCTAAGGTGGGGCGCAGCAGGAGCACTGCCAGCATACAAATCTAGGGTGAAAGCATAGGAGACAACTCCTAGGGGCTGAAGTCCCTTTGCTCCCCCCAATAAAATATTTGAGGGGGGCCAAAGTTGATGGGCATTGCCATTCAAATAGTGCATGTGTGCTGCCTCTTGTGATTGACTATGCAAGGCAAGGCTTAGCTGCCTCCCCTATTTTATTTTATTTTATTTTATTCAGGTTGGCACACTGGGGTTAATAAAAGGGGTCCCCAGAGGCATGTTTGGGTTAAAAGTGGGTTCTGGGTCTGAACAGGTTGGCAATCATCTGGGCAAAATGCACTCATGGTTCCGCACCTTACAGAATATCATAGGGCAGTGACCCAAAAGTTGGCATTTCACACTATTACCCTTGGATTATGGGATGCCCTTTTCACTGCTATGTGAAGCAGCAGCCACCAGTTGTTTCAGATCACTCGTGGAAAATATACTTTTTTGGCCAGGGGAAAGTTTGAGCTTCGTTAAAGTGTTTGAAGTACCCAGGTTCCTGTTTTATACGCCTTGACACAACCATTTTACTAGTTTCGGGTTGTGTTTTTGATTCAATGACATTGTTTTGCTTCTATGTTGTGCATCGCTTAGTTTTAAACATTAAGAAGTATACAAATGCTTTTAAACAAAAGGAAAATAAGTAACTTTCATCTGGTTTGCCATTGTTAAACAAGGTTCTAAACTGGATAAGCCATTGGTCTGACTTTTCATTTATTCCTACATATAATATCACAGATAGACCAGTAATCACCCCAATAACAGAATCCCATGTGGGGCCAGTTCACCCATTCAGATGCTGGTTTTTAAGTTATAACAGTTCTGTGGAGATACATTGTGGATGGACCAGCCCTAAGCCTCCCTAATTTCCAAATTAGTGTTGCTGCTGTACACTTTCTGTAGGGAAGGTGCTCATAGATGGTATTTATCCTGTTATTTACACCCAGGCAGCGAATGTGTTTAATCCTGCTAGTAGCCGCCTTCTGTCCCCATAATTCTACTCACTCCACTCCACCCCCAGATGAAATCTCTCATGAAAGATCTGGAGGGGCTGTTTAGAGGATCACTACAATTAGGGCCCATTAGCGTTTTCATCTCTATTTTGCAAATTGCAGATTGTACTTGATGGCCACTTGTTTAGATGGCTTTTTAAAAGGAGATTGGGCCAATTCCTGGAGGATGAGTCCATCCATGACTACAGGTCGCGATGGCTATAGGCACCTTCTAGATTCAGAGGCCGTATGCCGTGGGATCCCCATTTCTGTGGCCTAAGAGAAGGAGAACGTTATTGTCCTCTTGTCCTTGTTGTGGGCTTCCCTCCTGCATGTGGTTGGTCACTGTGAGACCTAGGATGCTGGACTTAATGGGCAGATCTCGCTGGGGGTCTTATGTCTTTCCTCATCCTAGTCCAGTGAGATAGGCCACAGTATCCCCATTTTCTAGACTGAGGAACTGAGGCTGAGAGATAATGCTTTGCCCACAACCTCGCAATGAGTCAGTAGCAATTCTGGACGACACTAGGGTATATCTGAATAACTCAGCTGCTAGAGCATGAGACCCTTAATCTTAAGGTCATAGGTTTGAGCCCTGTGTTGTGCAAAAGATTCCTGCATTGCAGGGGTGTTTGGACTAGAAGACCCTTGAGGTCCTTTCCAGCTCTATGATTCTGTAGTGTAACTGTCTTTGTTTCACTGCTTTATAGTTTGTGCTTTTTAATGGTTTGTTTCGGTGTAAGGTAAAGGGACCCCTGACCATTAGGTCCAGTCGTGGCTGACTCTGGGGTTGTGGTGCTCATCTCACTTTTTTGGCTGAGGGAGCTGGCGTACAGCTTCCGGGTCATGTGGCCAGCACAGTGGCGTAGCGTGGGTTGTCAGCACCCGGGGCAAGGCAAGTAATTTGCGCCCCCTAACCCGTGGATTTTAGCACTCGAGTGCGAGCGCGCCCTCGGATTTTTCCGGTAACACTTGACTTTATAGAATCATAGAATCGTAGAGTCGGAAGGGACCCGATGGTCATCTAGTCCAACCCCCTGTGGTGATGATGATGATGATACATTTTATTTATACCCCGCCCTCCCCAGCCAGAGCCGGGCTCAGGGCGGCTAACACCGGTAAAATTACAATAGAAACATAATGGGGGGAGGGACCAATTTAAAATACAGGTTAAAATGCAATTTGAAAAGCAGCCTCATTTTAAAAGTAGCCCACAAATCGAAACTGTAAGGGGAGGGAAGACATAAGGGTCCCACTGAGTCCAAACGAAAGGCCAGGTGGAACAGCTCTGTCTTGCAGGCCCTGAGGAAAGATGCAGGACCACGCAGCTGTCCCGTGCGGGGATTGAACCTGCAACCTTGACATCCCTATTTCCATAGGGTTCGGGTTTCCGAGTGGCTAGGGAAACCAAGCTGGATGGGGAGGGGAAGCCACAAACATGAGTCTGACCAAACTGCGGGAACCAGTGGAAGACAGGAGTGCCTGGCGTGCTCTGGTCCAGGGGGTCACGAAGAGTCAGACACGACTAAATGACTAAACAACAACAACAACAACAACAACAACAACAATAATGTATGAAGTTACATTGAAAGACCTACATTGGCTCCCTGTACATTTCTGAGCACAATTCAAAGTGTTGGTGTTGACCTTTAAAGCCCTAAACGGCCTTGGCCCAGTATACCTGAAGGAGCGTCTCCACCCCCATCATTCTGCCCGGACAGTGAGGTCCAGCGCCGAGGGCCTTCTGGCGGTTCCCTCCCTGCAAGAAGCCAAGTTACAGGGCACCAGGCAGTGGGCCTTCTCGGTAGTGGCACCTGCCCTTTGGAACACCCTCCCACCAGATGTCAAAGAGAAGAACAACTACCAGACTTTTAGAAGACATCCGAAGGCAGCCCTGTTTAGGGAAGCTTTTAATGTTTGACGTATTAATATTTTTTTGGAAGCCGCCCAGAGTGGCTGGGGAAGCCCAGCCAGATGGGCAGGGTATAAATAATTTATTTTTATTTTTATTAGACACCCCCCAAGCCAAGGAGATAAGTAACTCTACAACTTCAGAAGTCATCTGAAGGGAAGTTTTTTTAAATGTTTCATGTTTTATTATATTTTTATCCAAGGTGACTGGGGCAGCCCAGTCAGATGGGAAGGGTATAAATAATAAAATTATTACTATTATTATTATTATGGAATAGGGCGTCTCAATTTTCTTTGATGAAATGTTGCAAGGTATTCCGATTAATGCTTTTTATAGGATATTGGACACGGTGCGAGTTTATGGCTGCCAAGTACTGGCCTGAAAGGAAGCGCAGCCGGCGTCAGGGAACTGCTGGAGGATGGAGCTTGCAAGTGTTAGAATGCAAAACGCGGACAGGTTCAGGCGTGCAAGAAGGTGGGGGAAAGGGGAGCCCGGATGGCTCAATTTAAGAGCACGGCACTGATAAGGCCAAGGTTGCAGGTTCGATCCCTTGTAGGGGGGGCAGCGGCGTATTACTGCATTGCAGCGGGTGGGACTAGATGACCCTCGGCTCCCTTCCAGCTTGACAGATTCTATGAAAGCGCATGGAGCGCGGAAGTTGCATTGCAAGTAGTACGCAAGGGGGGGCGCAAGGGTTGCAGAGAGAGAGAGAGAGAGAGGGAGGGAGGGGGGAACTGGCCCTCCGCTGGACAACTGACCCGGCCGGGCTCTGTTTCCCAGGGAAGCAGGAGGTTGCAATCCAAAGTTGCAGAAGCGCCCTGCTCCTTCTTCCGCGGAGGGAAACGCTCCTGCGGAGGCGAGAGGCTGCGAGGAGGCGACGAGGTGAGGCTTTTGTGAGGTAGGGAGGGAAAGACGGGGGAGGGAACCCAAGGAGGATTTGCACGAGAGGGAATGAAGGGGAAACGCACCTCCAACGCGGAGCACTTTTCCCTGGGAAATGCACGGGGTGGGGTCGTGGCTGATCCGCCCAAAGTGCTGCAGGATCGCCAATGCAAGACCCCCTTTTAAAACCTCCCCCTCCCCCAGCTCTGGAAAAAAAGGGGGAAGGGGATGGCGTCGGCGTCGGGGTGCGGAGGCTGCCCGTGCCTGGCCAGGCGTCGGTGGCGGCGTCAGCGCTGCTGCAGCGGCTGCTCCTCCTGCGAGCAGTGAGTGGAGCGCAGCCCCAGTGGCAGCGGGGGGGCGCGCGCTAAGGCGCAACGGCTGCTCCTCCTGCGAGCAGTGAGTGGAGCGCAGCCGCAGCGGCGGCGGGGGGCGCGTGCTAGGGCGCAAGGCTGGCGGTGGCGGCGGGGAGCCCGGCGGAGGAAGCAACTTGTCCCTTCCCTCTGGACTTGCGCCCCCCGGAAATGTTGCGCCCGGTGCGGCCGGCACCCCTGGCACCCCCCACGCTACGCCACTGGGCCAGCATGACTAAGCCGCTTCTGGCGAACCAGAGCAGTGCACGGAAACGCTGTTTACCTTCCCACCGGAGCGGTACCTATTTATCTACTTGCACTTTGATGTGCTTTCGAACTGCTAGGTTGGCAGGAGCAGGGACCGAGCAACAGGAGCTCACCCCATCGCAGGAATTCGAACCACTGACCTTCTGATCGGCAAGTCCTAGGCTCTGTGGTTTAACCCACAGCGCCACCCGCGTCCCTGTTTCAGTGTATATTTTAATTAAAAGTGTTTTAATGTCATTGCATGATTTTGTTGCTTTGGAGTGTTTCTCCCCCTCTTCCCTCTTCAACTTTCCCCATGCTTTCTGATTTGGCAAACCCAAATGCTTTCTCACATGGGTTTTGGAATCCATCTTGACGAGGCACAACACAACATCCCCATCCTCTCTTGTATTTAACCTACTTCTCTATTGTGCATTATGAATATAAGGTAAACAATTCAGAGGTCGAAAATAACTTGCGTTCTTATCTCAAGATGAATAGGTTATGTGCAACCTCTCCTTAGCAGATCAATTATTTGGCCTATTAATTCCTGGCTCTGATCGTGCAGAGATTATCCCCCATAATTATTCTTGCTTCCCTAAGATGAAGGAACTGAGCTACCCACCTCCTCCAAACCGACACTTGAACTCAAGTTATTCCAGCACCTTCCTGGAGCGGCTGGCTCTTGGGAATGAAAAACTGGGTAGGAGAATTAAGGTAAGAATTTGCTTGTGATGGGGAGAATAGCTGGTGCTGAATGGACAGCTCCAAGAAAACCGCTCAACCAGCTTGCAGAAGAGGATAAAAAGGAAACCCGTCTTGCGGGCTGACGTTGTTGATTTACATTTAAGTATTTTGTTAAAAAGGTAAAGGGACTCCTGACCATTAGCTCCAGTTGTGGACGACTCTGGGGTTGTGGCGCTCATCTCGCTTTATTGGCCAAGGGAGCCGGCATACAGCTTCTGGATCATGTGGCCAGCATGACTAAACCGCTTCTGGTGAACCAGAGCAGCAGACGGAAACGCCGTTTACCTTCCCGCCGGAGTGGTACCTATTTATCTACTTGCACTTTGACGTGCTTTCAAACTGCTATGTGGGCAGGAGCTGGGACCGAGCAACAGGAGCTCACCCCGTCACGGGGATTCAAACCGCCAACCTTCTGATCGGCAAGTCCTAGGCTCTGTGGTTTAACCCACAGCGCCACCCGCGTCCCTAGTATTTTGTTACGTGCAGTTAAATATTCTAAACAAAAAAAGGCAGAATCTCAGACGGAGAGGGAAGATACAATCTGATTCCCACGGTGTCCAGCCAATTTAAGGGGTCCATTGTTTCACTTTGAGACATGTTTCAGTTTCTGACCAATCAGGTATATATCTTTGAGGTTCACCTCTTGCAGAGTTTTCAATTAAAATGCAAAGGTGGGTAAATTACAAAAAAAAACACCTTTTCTTTTAAAATGTGGACTCTCCAGGATATCCAAATAGGTGAGACTTCTGGCTAATCTAATCAGCCATTATCCGCTAGAGAGTTGCTTGCCTGGGCATTTAGAAAAACATCACTAGATCAAAGAAATATCTTGTAAGGATATGTGTGAAACCAGGGTCATCTCTGCTGGCTACAACTAATTGAAATGGGATTTAAAAGTCCTGATGTAGCAGATATTAAAATATAACACATTCAATTGGCTCTGCTTTATTAGTCCTTAAGGTGCTGCCATGCTCTTGTTTTGTTTTATTATAATTTTTGCTGCAACAGAGGAGCTGATAGGAATATAAGACAATTCCCATATGCAGATGACACAACCTTGATGGCAGAAAGTGCGGAGGAATTAAAGAACCTTTTAATGAGGGTGAAAGAGGAGAGCGCAAAATATGGTCTGAAGCTCAACATCAAAAAAATGAAGATCATGGCCACTGGGCCCATCACCTCCTGGCAAATAGGAGGGGAAGAAATGGAGGCAGTGAGAGATTTTACTTTCTTGGGCTCCATGATCACTGCAGATGGTGACAGCAGTCACGAAATTAAAAGATATCTGCTTCTTGGGAGAAAAGCAATGACAAACCTAGACAGCATCTTAAAAAGCAGCAACATCACCTTGCCGACAAATGTCCATATAGTTGAAGCTATGGTTTTCCCAGTAGTGATGTGGAAGTGAGAGCTGGACCATAAAGAAGGCTGATCACCAAAGAATTGATGCTTTTGAATTATGGTGCTGGAGGAGACTCTTGAGAGTCCCATGGACTGCAAGAAGATCAAACCTATCCATTCTGAAGGAAATCAGCTCTGAGTGCTCACTGGAAGGGCAGATCCTGAAGCTGAGGCTCCAATACTTTGGCCACCTCATGAGAAGAGAAGACTCCCTGGAAAAGACCCTGATGTTGGGAAAGATGGAGGGCACAAGGAGAAGGGGACAACAGAGGACGAGATGGTTGGACAGTGTTCTCAAAGCTACTAACATGAGCTTGACCAAACTGTGGGAGGCAGTGGAAGACAGGAGTGCCTGGCGTGCTCTGGTCCATGGGGTCACAAAGAGCTGGACATGACTAAATGACTAAACAACAACAAAAAATATGGGCAGGGCTTTTTGTCAGCTGGAACTCACAGGAACTCAGTTCTGGCACCTCTCAGGTGGTGCCATTGCCATTCTAAGAGAACAAGGGAGGAGTTCATGGTGAGTTCCGCCACCTCTTTTTCTAGAAAAATAGAAGTGTATATAGGAAACAATTTCACAGAGGCATTAGCCAGAAACCCTCCATTGATCTGACCGTGCTGAATAGGTCCCACTGCATACTTTATGGTATATACATGCTGAAAAGCTACAATGAGTTCCTGCAGTAAAACAGATGGGTGTTCAGGTGGAAAGACATGATTTCATTCCACCCTGGGCTCCCATTTGAGAGGAACAATAGTATAAAAATAAAGTCAATAAATAATGAACATAAAATAAATATGTTTGAGGAGTTTTCTGTTAACACTGAGTGACCGTCACAGTGCAATAGCAAAACTAGTAGCAACAGAGAAGTCTCGGGCAACTCTGAAATTATTAATTTAAGAATAACTGATTGCTTTTAACTGTTTTTTGAAAGGCAACTTTTAACTGTTTTCTTTAGAAATTTTCACTGTATTGTTTTAGTATTGACATGTTTACCACCCGGGGCTCCTTTGGAGAAAGGGCAGGGTATAAATGTCATTTTTTAAAAAAATCAAGAGGGAGGGAGAGGTCCAACTTTTTCCTTCTCTACCTAGTCTCAGGAATTGGAGAGGAAAGATAACTCTGGCAACTGGGAGGGCCTGTAGCACATCACATTAGGCTAGTTTGGGCCCAGGGGTGTCTAGTTGCTGACCTACAATCGAATTAATGTGTGACATTTTAATGTATTTTTAATCTTTGTTGGAAGCCGCCCAGAGAGGCTGGGGAAACCCAGCCAGATGGGTAGGGTACAAAAAATAAATTATTACTATTATTATTATTATTATTCAGTGTTCGTTCTGAGCCAAGATGACCATATCAGAGGCCTACCCATCCTCTACATTAAACCCTCCAAGAGACAGCAGTTCCACAGTCTGCTCCATTGCTGAGCTGGTCTTCTTCTTAGAAGGTTCACTGGAATGTAATAACCCACCAACACCTCCCCACAATTTAACACTCCCTGTGCTACTCGTCTCATCCTTGCTGGGCAGTTTGGAATGGATGCTGTTGTTTCTTCTGTGATCCTCGCCTATATACATCCCTTTCTTTATGATGACTTTTCTTCTGTGGCCTCAGCATGCCCAATTCCTTCAGCCTTTAAAGGGACCCCTGACCATTAGGTCCAGTCGTGACCGACTCTGGGGTTGCAGCGCTCATCTCGCTTTATTGGCCGAGGGAGCCAGCATACAGCTTCCGGGTCATGTGGCCAGCATGACTAAGCCGCTTCTGGCAAACCAGAGCAGCACACGGAAACGCCGTTTATCTTCCCGCCGGAGTGGTACCTATTTATCTACTTGCACTTTGACGTGCTTTTGAACTGCTAGGTTGGCAGTAGCAGGGACCGAGCAACGGGAGCTCACCCCGTTGCGGTGATCTGAACCACCGACCTTCTGATCGGCAAGTCCTAGGCTCTGTGGTTTAACCCACAGTGCCACCCGTGTCCCTCCTTCAGCCTTTACCCTGCTATTATTAGGAATGGTCTCCTCAAACCTTTTTTTATCAGCCTCCCAGATCTGTTCTGAGCCCTTGCCAACGTCACTTCCAGAAGCAAGATTCTTCCACCTTATCTCTGAGGGGTTGCAAGGGGGATGAGGAGGCAGCCCGTCAGATTTCAGACCCTGCCCCCCTCTGTGTGTGCAAGTAGGATGCTAAGAAGAGGTGGAGAGGAGTCTGCCTCCTTAAGTTTGACCTACATAAGACCTGCATTGTTTATAATGTGTCAAATGACTATTGTTCTAGGGAGACCCGCCATCTGTTTCACATTCGGACCTGGGTAAACAATTCTAGTCAGTATATTAATAGGATTGCTGTTGCGATTAGAGGTAAATTAGGAAGATGTCGATTTAGCCCAGCATGGTCTGCTCTGACAGCAGCTTTCCAGGGTCGCTGGCAGCAAAAGGTCTTTCCCATTACCACTCAATCCTTTCTGAAGAGGGGATGCCAGGGATTGGGCAGCCATGCAGAGTGGCTGGGGAAACCCAGCCAGATGAGTGGGGTATTATTATTATTAAACATGGAACTTTGTTCATGCAAACTGCTTACATGACCACTGCATCTATCTTATACCACACACGATTCACATGTGGAGGTTCCAGGTTCAAATCTCCAATCTCCAATATCTCATGAATGAGAAAGTCTTCAAGAGACCTCCTGCCAGTCAAAGTCTCCTCTTCTTCAGCAAACACTCATAGATAAGTAAGATTGTCTTCCATGAACACATTCTTAACAGTGAGTATGTAAGTGACTGTGGAGGCCAATTCTGGATCCTCACATCCTTCCATAGTGGGGACATAGGTTTCTGGGCAGGAGTTGATCAAGGTGGTAAAAGGTAAAGTAAAGGGACCCCTGACCATTAGGTCCAGTCGTGGACGATTCTGGGGTTGTGGCGCTCATCTCGCTTTATTGGCCAAGGGAGCCGACGTACAGCTTCCAGGTCATGTGGCCAGCATGACTAAGCCGCTTCTGGCAAACCAGAGCAGCGCACGGAAACTCCGTTTACCTTCCCGCCGGAGCGGTACCTATTTATCTACTTGCACTTTGACGTGCTTTCGAACTGGTAGGTTGGCAGGAGCAGGGACCGAGCAACGGGAGCTCACCCCGTTGCGGGGATTCGAACCGCCGACCTTCTGATCGGCAAGTCCTAGGGTCTGTGGTTTAACCCACAGCGCCACCCGCGTCCCAAGGTGAGGGTTTCCCAAACGTGCCTTCCTCTTAGCATAGTGGTGTCTAAACGTTTTTCAAAGAGGGCCAGATTTGATGAAGTGAAGGGCCGTGGGGCCGACCAAAGTTGATGACCTTTTGTAGGATTGAAGTTAGGCCCCCAAAACGGACTTTGGACATGCCTGTCTTAGCACGTTTCTCCCTTTTGTCCTGAGTTTGAGCATCTTGAAAGCCCATGACACCTTTGGTAAAGGCTGTTCTCCAACTGGAGCGCTTACAGACCAGTGTCTCCCAGTTGTCGGTGTTTTTCATTTGGTTAATAGCTGTACACAACTCTCCCAGATTTAGAGAGACTGCAAGCTCATCTCTAATTTGTTTTTGTGGAATTTGTGAGAGGACATCAGCAGCTACGGGGGAGTTGCGGTTAAGGAGATGCTGGTAATGTTCTTTCTAGCACAATGCAATAGTGTTTGGGTTAAATCAGGGGTAGGCAACCTAAGGCCCGGGGGCCGGATGCGGCCCAATCGCCTTCTCAATCTGGTCCGCAGATGATCCAGGAATCAGCGTGTTTTTACATGAGTAGAATGTGTGCTTTTATTTAAAATGCACCTCTGGGTTATTTGTGGGGCATAGGAATTCGTTCATTTTTTCCTCCAAAATATAGTCTGGCCCACCACATGGTCTGAGGGGTGGTGGACCGGCCCATGGCTGAAAAAGGTTGCCGACCCCTGGGTTAAATGATTGACAAATAATATTAGAAACAACATCAGGAACCCAGTAATCTTGATGCACTTCCACCATGAGGGTTCTTCTTGTGTTACAGCCCTGCTAGTGTTGGAATGAAGTCACAGAGGTGATGTGAGGGAGCTTGACTGGAGTCCAGAACCAGAGAAAACTACCCTCAGCACTGCCTCCTGGACTACGGCTGAAATGGTCTTCATAAGGGGCTTTGTCCCTATTTTAGCCCAAGCATTTTGGTCTGCTGTTCTGCCTAGGTTGTACTCCTATGCCTGGCTCTATTTGCATTTCCCATCCTACAGTCAATCAGCAATCTATAAATAAAAGAATAACTCTTCAATTATGAAGCAGATTGGATCGAACGATGTCCAAAAGCCGTCGTGCGGCACAGACCAGGCCCTTCCCTGAATAAGCTTTTAAGGAATGTCATAATCTGTAGCAGCTGAAACCAGGAAAAAGTGGAGCTTGTCACATAAGGCATTGGCTTTATGGGTCTCCCTCTATCCATAAAGTTTCTGATTCTGTATAAGCCTTCTGTATAACACCCCACCCTCTCTCTTTTTAAAAAGGCAACCAGTTTAACGTGGTTATCCTGCAACTGGGTTTTTGGTTATGGGGAAATAATAGCTAGCTGTGCCATGCCCTGTATTTTGAGAACATTCCCTTCCATAGCCAATGGTGTAATGTGTTATACTAGAAGAAGAAGAAGAGTTTGGATTTGATATCCCACTTTCTCACTACCCAAAGGAGTCTCAAAGCGGTTAACATTCTCCTTTCCCTTCCTTCCCCACAACAAACACTCTGTGAGGTGAGTTGGGCTGAGAGACTTCAGAGAAGTGTGACTAGCCCAAGGTCACCCAGCAGCTGCATGTGGAGGAGTGGAGACGCGAACCTGGTCCCCCAGATTACAAATCTACTGCTCTTAACCACTATACCACACTGGCTCTCTAGAAGACATTTCTCAAGATCGAGAGCCACCTGTGCAGCAGGAACTCTCCATGATGGTTTGGTTGCACTTATTCCTAAAGAAATTGGACGTACCTGGTGTAGTGGCTAGGAGATATATCGCTATATCGTCCAAAACTGCTTTGAAGTCCATATTGTAATATTGGTTTCATAATTTCCAACCTGGCAATATATTATGAATCATGGTGTGTGTGTGTGCTATGCAAGAAAACCACAACGTGTTTAGCTGGTGATATATCACAATGTTGAACACCAGATATTCCCCAGCCCTACTGTTCACCTCAAAAGCATTTACATACATACATAGCTATATATATGGAAGGGCTGCCTTGAAGATCTCTAGAAATTCCAACAGTGGATACCCAAAGCTCTGCCCCCCCCATCCCGCCTCCCCCAAGAGCACATAGTGGCGCTTGAAAAACCGAACAGGGTGGAAACAAAGACCTGCAGTTTATCTGATATGACCGGATGATAGGACAATTGGAATACAAAACCAGGAACAATACGTACATACATACATACATATATATATTATATATATACATACACATTTATACCTGTGTAAAGGAGATTAAATTAAAATTTAAGATGATCTTTTAAAAAACTCATTTGTTTTTCAGAACATTACATCTGCATGTCATTCTCCACCCCCATGCTCTGATCCTGCACCCATTTACAGTTTACAGTACACTGTACACCTCTTGAACCGACTTTTTTTTGGGGGGGGGTGTGCAAAATCTGTTTCTTCCTTTATGTAACCCAGGATGGCAGTGGCATTCACCTAGAGAATCATTCCTTGCAGCCCTCGCAGGGTAAAGGGATGGGAGGAGAATTCACTGGCAGCCGGCCAGTTTTGCCTGCCTCTGTGGTCACCACCACTAACAGTCTGGAAGCTCTGCATTTGGCAGGTGTAATGGCAGCGTGTTGCAGCGAGCAAATGGCGAGCTGGAGACCTGTGCCTGTTTCAGACGACGTCACTGTGTCACAGAATGGCCAAGCCTTTTGTGGACTCTGCCAGCGTGCAACACAAGAATTCACATTCCGTAAAGGGTGTGTGTGTGCATGTGTGAATGAGAGAGCTGCTTACCTCTAGAAGTAGGGATGCGTTTCAGGGTGTACATGTAGCAACACACACAATTTGGCCACTGAGGTTTAAAGGAGATGGGGAAGCAGTCAAACCCCCTGAAACACATTGCCCAGCTCTGGGATAAAGGACACAACATGTCACCTTTTAATTTTGGATTGTTGGATCCAGGATATTTGCCATGCCCAGGTTGTCTACTCCCCGATCATGATATGTGGATTAGAATCCCCACTCCAGTCCACAGAAACATACCCTGGAAAACTGACCCACCGTTTTATCACAGTATTTAATACTCTGGGGGAGTACAAATGGATTGTGAAAGCACATGAAGTCAAATCTACCCACATTACGTTGTCTTGGGTGGGACACATTCTGCACATCATTGCCATGAACTGTTTTCGCCCCGTGATAAGGCAAAACAGGGAACTGTGAATTCAAAGTTATGAAGGAAACGTGGGAGACATCTATCCTGAAGTTATCCTCATTATGAGATCCGGACATTTCTGGGCTAGGTCCATCGAAACTGGAGGAAAGACTGGTTTGAAGTTCAAAATGAACCCCTTCGGTGCTCCTTCCCCCATCCAAAGCTGTCGTGCAGACTGCTGAAATTCACACTGAGTTTCTGTCTGAATCGCAGCAAGATGGATGAGCAAAGGATGTCTTTCTTTCAAAGCAGCCACTATTAAAGCCCACAAGAAGTAAACAATAAAAGGGGTGGGTACCTCTTGAGGCAACAGGAGGAAAGCACCGTGTTGTTCTCTCCCCCCCCCACTTTCCTTCAAAGTGGAAACCTTGTGGAGGGGACAAGACAACAGCATTTTCCACTCCCTTCACAAATTCCAGTTTAGAGGTGAAAACCCAAAGGCATAGCCTTTCCTGGCAGAATACTGCTTTAAACCAAACAAAACATACAGGCTTTTGTATCGGCATTATTTTGGCTCTTTTTGAGGGGGCAGGGGGAAGCAACTTTTCCCAGCAACCGCTTTACAAAACGTACGTCCAGTTCCACTTTACATAGACGTTCCACAGCAGCCTTAGCTAATGGCCATGCCAGAAAAATAATACTGTCAAAAGGTTTGTAGATGATGCAGTAGGTGGAGTCCTGCTTGAGTGGGTAGAGGAAACATCACCCGATTTGCATCTTTTTAAAAATATAAAACTGAATCTAGGTTAATAAATATATCTCTCGAACAGCTGAAAGAGGACCAGTGAATGTCTATGTGCTGCAGCTCAGTTTATAACAGCCTTCCCCAAGCAGGTGCAATCCAGGTATTTTGGACCACAATGCTCAGCATCCCTGACCATTGGCCATGTTGGCTGGGGATGATGGAAGCTATAGTCCAAACATCAGGAAGGCACCAGGTTGGGAGAGGCCCCCAATGGGACCCGATTGTGTTATTTCCAAGTTGGGTTGAGCGATGTGGTACTCTCAGCCAAGCTCCAGGGCATGAATGAATCATGGTGGCCAAAAACCATGCCCAAGGACGGGGATAGCAAAAGGTCAGAGAGGCCAAAATGCAGGCAAAGGAAGCCTCCAAATGTGTTTACACAAACCTTCACCTTTCCATATTTAAGGTAAGATGTTTTCTGACTTTTTCCCTTAAGAAGCTGATTCCAGCATTGCACACAACACACAGAAGTTGCCGTCAGGCCAAACTGCATCCTTCTGGTGCCACGGATGCTGAAACTACCTATAAGCTTGGTGCCATACAGAGAGCACCTTTACAACATCTTGGCCCTCTGGGCAAAGTGCAGCTCCACAGAAGTGTTGTTTTGGTGCATCTGTGTATGTCAGTGTAATATTTTGGCTTGGCCCCTGATGCCTGGGTTAGGGTGTAAAAGCATGGGCAGTGCAGGAGCTGCAGTCAGTGACTTCTGCTCTTGTCAGATTAAACGGATGAGGAAGAAAGAAGCTGCAAAACCCTCTGGCACCTTAGAGATGAACAGCTTTTGTAACTCGCTGCCGGCACCTGTTATGAAGGCTCGCGCTGTAAGATATCCCCCACCTGTCCAGTTTACCACGAAGGTGACCCAACACTTTCTGGCTACTAATAACGATCTCAACTATTTCTCTAGAAAGGGGCGTAAAATGAGGAAGGCAAGGTGCTGACTGGCTGGCCACTGCAGCAATAGTTATGACGCTGTTGTGTTGCTTCAGAGAGGAATTCCCTGCCGGCTAGAGATGCCACGTAAAAAACCCAAACTAAATGCACCCGTGCAGCTCAATCGGTGGAAATGGGGGTGATGTGAAACAAAGGGACATCTACGATGGTCCAGTGTTTTGTCCTGGGACAAAGGTTGACCTCATAAATTAAGGAACAAAGAAGGAACCAGGCAATATCTCTTACAATCTAATGATCTTAGAGACTGGGTCCTCATTACCTGTGCGTCTAAGGCACTCGTGCCTCTGTTTTTATCTTTTGCTGTCCCCCGGCTGTAAGCACACCCACTTCCACAACAAACCCTGGTATTGACAACAGCAAAGCAGAACCCTGTCAAGGTGTTGGGCTTCCGAAAAGGTGCTGCCCTTCACAGCTTTCTTCCAGTCAAATTCAGAATGGCTGGTGCAGAACCGTGAAACTGAAGGCTTGCTCAAGAGCGGGACCAATTATTTCTTCCCTGCTCAGTTCCATTTTTTCTCTCTCCAAAGTCTCTAGCTTCAGCTCCTGGCTCGATACCTTTGATGCGTTTGCTCCCGGCTCTTAGGTTTTAATACTCAGCTCCCTTGGGAGGGTCCAGTTCATAAACCTCCTGGGCATTGATTCCCAGAAATTCTCCAAGACAAACGTGAATAAAAATGCAGTGAGGAGGGGAAAGAAACAAGGCGAATGCTCTTTTCCTGGTTGTAAAAAGTCAGCCGTAGCGTCAGATGCCGACAGGGGTTTCAGAGGCCGGAGCCTCTCCTCAGTCGCAAAGGTGGCGACTGGCAAAATCGCCCGCGGAAACCCTCCTTAAAAAACACAGACATATTTCCCACCATCGCACGAAACATAGAGAATAATGGATTCCATATTGTCCAAAAGGATGGAAAATTAAAGGCAAGATCATCCAACCCTCACCACCCTCACCAAATCCCAACAATAAGACCCCCCCACTCCCAACCCCGTAACCCCTCGCTCAAAAGTTTAAGATTCAGGAAAGAAAACAAAAAGAGATAGAGAGAGAGCTGGTCTCGCTTCTTGCCAGCAGAGTCCTGCTGTGTTCCAGTTTTGTCCCCTGCTCCACGTGAAGACAGTCTCGATCCTGATCTGCAATGGCTGGCGCAAGGTTCTCATCAGGCAGAGAGGACAGGGGACACATATGGCCGGACACATGGGACCACCGCCTCCCCACCCTCCATGGTTTGCCGATCCAGTTGACACAAGACGCACACCGGACATGGAAAACTGACAAGTGATTCACCACCCTTGTCAAGGTGTCTGGGTTTCGCCTCTGCGGCCCACTTTGACTTTGGCCATCCCACCTGACCCGTCCACCTGGCCTTTGTCTCTCCCTCACCCTCAAGAGAAGGCAAGGCCGCTGGCTACTCTCGCTTGCCGTAGTTCTTCTGACTGTGTCGGGGTCTTAACACTTCCCTGCTGGGAAAACCGGGCAGGGGATGAGGGAAGAATAAAAGAGTGGAGAACGGGCAGGAGGCATTTCTAAACAGGTCCCTTGCAAATGATAGTAGTAGTAGTAGTAGTAATAGTAATGAGAAGAATTAATTGCTCTGGTTGGTTTATATGTGTGTGTTTTTTCTGCTCTCTCTTTTTTTAAGTCGGGTTGGAATTTTTCAAAGTCTGCAGCTTCGCCTCCAGTTCAGAGATCTGAAAAACACACAACAGAAAGGGGGTGAAGAGGAGATTTCCAGGTAGAGAAATAGTGGGGGGGGGGGGGGGGGGGGGGGGAGAGAAGGGGGGGGGGGGGGGGGAGAGATGGGAAGACACGAGGGAAGGAGACATGGTGGAAATTGGCTGGCTGGCTGAGCGCCATTAACAGCAACGGGAATAGGCTGTGAAAAAGGGGGATGAAGGGGCACGCCAAAGGAGAATTGCATGGATATAAATGGTGGCGGCGCGGGGGGGGGGGGGGGGCTCATTAACACGGCTTCTGAACGTTTAGGCTTGCAGTCTGCTCCACGTCCGTTTTGAGACGGATTCCTCTGCTCTGAGTTCGGAAAAAGGCCGCACAGCGTAAACTATGCAGATCTAGTTAAAAGTTGCATATGCCAGATAAGCTTTGTATAATCAGCTCTGCTTCTAGGAACCGAACGTTGCTGCACTTTCTGTATTGTAAGCTGCAGGGGTATAATAATAATAATAATAATAATAATAATAATAATAATAATAATAATAATAATAATAATAATAAT
>JAXCMG010000034.1:1662666-1688418 GCA_034642415.1 Podarcis siculus
ATAATAATAATAATAATAATAATAATAATAATAATAATAATAATAATTTATTATTTATACCCCGTCCATCTGGCTGAGTTTCCCCAGCCACTCTGGGTGGCTTCCAATCAAGTGTTAAAAACAATACAGCATTAAATATTAAAAACTTCCCTAAACAGGGCTGCCTTCAGATGTCTTTTAAAGATTTATTTCCTTCACATCTGAAGGGAGGGCGTTCCACAGGGCAGGCGCCACTACCAAGAAGGCCCTCTGCCTGGTTCCCTGCAACCTCACTTCTCGCAATGAGGGAACTGCCAGAAGGTCCTCGGCGCTGGATCTCAGTGTCCGGGCTGAATGATGGGGGTGGAGATGCTCCTGCAGGTATACTGGGCCGAGGCTGTTAGGGCTTTAAAGGTATATGTAATGAAACATATGAATAATGGATAGTTAAAACTAAATAAGGGAATGAAACGATCAAAGGCTCAAAGGGCAAATCAGAGGTGGAAAGTTGGCCGGGAGCGGTTCTAGAAGAAATCAGTGGGGTGATGAGGTGAAGTAATGGTTGGGGAATGAGAGCCGATGGACATGGCTGAGAAAATAAGCATGGCGGAAGCCTTTGGCCTGATGCTTAGGTCAAATCAAAGGTATAACACATTCGGAGATGGGGGCAGTGCCCTGATGTGGGCAGGCTGCTGTTTGGCAGACTAATTCACCACATTTTTATTCATTAGAGAGCAGTCAGCCCAGGACGAATTCAGACACAGTTAGCAGAAAGCATTCTAAGAAAATAGGGAGATCACAATTAAGGTGAAGGGGAGGTGATGGCTTGATAGGAGGCTCTATCCACAGCCGTGTGTTGTAAAGCAGGGAAGGCCTGACACAGCCAGCCTTCTCAAGATAAAGGACAGCTCAGGATTTGCACCGCTTTCCTGGCTGTGTGTGTGTGTGTGTGTCTTGCCTTGCTTGTGTTCAGCCACATCAGCCTGTCGTCAGCACCTTTCCGCAGCGTCCTCTCCACCTGGGACTCTATGATTGCATGTGATGATTTGCCCAGGGTGCTACCAGTTAAGGTAGGAGGGAGGTGAGGTGGCAAACTGCACTGGCTCCCAGTGGAGGACAGGGTCAGGTTTAAGGTGCTGGTTTTGACCTTTAAAGCCCTATGCTGCCTAGGACCCACGTACCTACGGGACCGCCTCTCCTGGTGTGCCCCACGGAGGACCTTAAGGTCCACAAATAACAACACTTTGGTGGTCCCGAGCCTCAAGGAGGTTAGATTGGTTTCATCTAGGGCCAGGGCCTTTTCAGCACTGGCCCCGACGTGGTGGAATGCTCTGTCACAAGAGACTAGGGCCCTGCGAGACTTGACATCTTTCCGCAGGGCCTGCAAGACAGAGCTGTTTCACCTGGCCTTTGGTTTGGACTCGGTCTGACCCTTATATTTCCCTCCCCTTATGGTCTTGATTTATCAGCTATTTTAAAATGAGGCTGCATTTTAAATTGCATTTTAACTTGTATTTTAAATTGTGTGTTTTTTTCTCCTTCTCTTTTTCCCCTATTATGTTTTTACTGTGATTTTATTTTATTGGTGTTAGCCGCCCTGAGCCTGGCTCTGGCTGGGGAGGCCGGGGTATAAATAAAATGTATATTATTATTATTATTATTATTATTATTATTATTATTATTATCATCATCATCATAAAGTGGATTGTACCACATCAGACAGTGCGGGAGGCTGCCAATGCTGAATGTTCCCCTATGCTAAAAACTCACAAATAACAACACTTTGGTGGTCCCGAGCCTCAAGGAGGTTAGATTGGTTTCAACTAGGGCCGGGGCCTTTTCAGCACTGGCCCCAACTTGGTGGAACACTCTGTCACAAGAGACTAGGGCCCTGAGGGACTTGACATCTTTCCACAGGGCCTGCAAGACAGAGCTGTTTCTCCTTGTTGTGCTAGTTTTCTGTTTGCAGGGAGAGGTTGGTGGTTACCCCTCTTCCCGAACTGTCTCATGGCCTTGCTTTTTCCATCCACCGCAGTCGTGGCAATTGCTGCCTATTGCTCTAGCCATGCAGAATGTGGTTAGTGCTGCCTGTTCTCCATCGAGTGGCAGGCTGCAGCCATGTAGGAGTGAAATGACTGTGCAAAGCACAATGCGGTCCTGGCAAAATGTGCACCTCTGCTTATTCTGTGCAGGTGATCCTCACTCTTTCCTTAAGAGCTTGGCACTTTGTAAATGCTGAAGAGCAGCAGTGGTGGCAGTGCTCAAATGCATGTGCTAGCTTGGTCTACCCCAATAGAGATGAATGGTGAAGGGTGTGTGTGTGTTGCGTTCAGTGTTCTGTGCAAAGAAGAGGAGCACACTGAGACCTGCCGCTGTGATTTGAGTTTTAGAGGGGGCTTCTAGGAGCTGCAGTACAAGTGATGTGCTCCAGAGGGAGCATGGGGAGTCTCCTGGATGTTGGAAGAGAGTGATTCTACGCTGCTCTCCAATCAGTGTAGCCGCAGTACAGAAACCCAGGTGCATTCACACACACACACACACAAATGCACACATTTAACACACAAAGGCATGAGAACAACCTGACGAGTCTGACATGATCCACTGCCTGATGTAGGAACCAGGGTGCGGCAGGGATCTGCAACTGGCCCAGCGAGGAGAGATATAGATTTGCCACTTGCAGGATCAAGTGACGGCCCAATGCCCATGTATAGGTGGTGGAAAGACAGCGTTCGATCTAGGATCAAGTGTCCGCAAACTAAACAGAACACTGCACAACCTTAAGAGATCCTTGTAGATCTGGGATGCGGAATCTCACATCACAGGATCTGGGGAAGGTGGGTGAGCGTGGGCTTCTAAAGATCCACTTTGTCCTGGTGGAAGTTTCAACGGGACTCTGTAGAAAGGACACCCCGGCCACCAGCGCCCCAAGAAATCTGAAGGCGATATAGGCGTGGGATGTGTTCTCAATGTGGAATTCAAAAAGATCAGAGTCTCCCCCCCCCGACCTTTGAACAGCAGGATCTGCTTAATGAGTGATCCAGCACTTGACACAAGGTCCTACAAGACTCAAGCATTGATGCCCAACTCTAAAGGAGTTCAGAAAGATGGGTGTGTCCCTCTCCCCCCCAACCCTTCCTCTACCCACTTAAATAACCAGGCCCCTTCCAAGTGCACACATCTCACATGTATCCCTGAGCTGAACTGAACCAAGGCCTCTCCAGTCACAGCAAAGCCCTTTCTTTCTTTCTTTCTTTCTTTCTTTCTTTCTTTCTTTCTTTCTTTCTTTCTTTCTTTCTTTCTTTCTTTTCCTCGGGGGCTCAAGGCAAACCCCCAGTGCTGTCCTTGATGCCCACCTTCTCCTGCAACTTGTCCACTTCCTCCTTGTGGGCCAGCTCAGACTCCTCCTGGATGCGGCGCTGAGCTGTCTCCTTCTTCAGGAACTCAATCTCTCTGTAAGAGGGGAAGAGCCAGAGTCAGAAGCACTCCTTAATAATAATAAAAATAATAAATTTTATTTATACCCCCGACCTCCCCAGCCAGAGCTGGGCTCAGCACAGCTAACACCAATAACATCACAGTAAAAACATAATGGGGGAACCAATTTAAAATACAGGTTAAAATGCAATTTAAAATGCAGCCTCATTTTAAAGTAGCTGATAAATCAAGACCATAAGGGGAGGGAAACATAAGGGTCAGACTGACTCCAGACCAAAGGCCAGGTGGAACAGCTCTGTCTTGCAGGCCCTGTGCAAAGATGTCAAGTCCCGCAGAGCCCTGGTCTCTTGTGACAGAGCGTTCCACCAAGTCGGGGCCAGTGCTGAAAAGGCCCTGGCCCCAGGTGAAACCAATCTAACCTCCTTAAGGCTCCGGGCCTCCAAAGTGTTGTTATTTGTGGACCTTAAGGTCCTCCGCGGGGCATACCAGGAGAGGCGGTCCTGTAGGTCCTTAAAGCAAGGATGGGCAACCAGTGGCCTCCGTACATGTTGGGACTCCAAATCCCACCAGCCCCAGTCAGTATGGACCAGGGATGGTAAGGGATGAGGTGAGCTGCAGTCTAGCAACATCTAGCTATCCTAGAGGCTCCTCATTCCCGCCTCCAGAGGGAGCTGGTTAAGAGGCAAGCATGGGGAGTCTCCTGGATGTTGGAAAATGTTGGGAAATGGTCTACCCTTGGGCCATCAGAAGAGTTCAGAAGAAGAGTTTAAATTTGATATCCCACTTTATCACTACCCGAAGGAGTCTCAAAGCGGCTAACATTCTCCTTTCCCTTCCTCCCCTACAACAAACACTCTGTGAGGTGAGTGAGGCTGAGAGACTTCAGAGAAGTGTGACTAGCCCAAGGTCACCCTGCAGCTGCATGTGGAGGAGAGGGGAAGCGAACCCGGTTCACCAGATTACGAGTCTACCGCTCTTAACCACTACACCACACTGGCTCTAGTTCAGATCAGTTGGAAGCTGCCCAGAGTGGCAGGGGCAACCCAGTCATATGACTGGGCAGCATATGATGATGATGATGATGATATTACTACATATGCAGCAGGACATAGCAGAGGTAAAGGTAAAGGTGAAGGACCCCTGGACTGTTAGGTCCAGTCAAAGGCGACTATGGGGTTGCAGCGCTCATCTCGCTTCAGGCTGAGAGAGCCGATGTTTGTCCACAGACAGCTTTCTGGTCACGTGGATAGCATGAGTAAACTGCTTCTGGCACTACAGAACATCGTGACAGAAACCAGAGTGTACGGAAACGCTGTTTACCTCCCCGCCGCAGCGGTACCTGTTTATCTACTTGCACTGGCGTGCTTTCAAACTGCTAGGTTGGCAGGAGCTGGGACAGAGCAATGGGAGCTCACCACGTCGTGGGGATTCGAACCGCCGACCTTCCGATCAGCAAGCCCAAGAGGCTCAGTGGTTTAGACCACAGTGCCACCCGCGTCTCAGAATGCTGAGTTGGCAAAGTGAATTGGTCTGTTTTAGGCTAGAGGCAGGAGACACCCTTTTCATATGCTTTCTCCATGTTAAAAAAACAAACAAACTCCTTCTTGGAAGTACAAGAACAACCATAACTAGCCTACAAGAGAGAAAGGTTCTTGCTCTTACTTCTTGACTAGTTTTATTTGCAGGCAACCTTTTACATGGGGAAGCATTCAAAATGTCATTCCACACCTATAGTCTGAAGCGGTTCAGTCCATTCCACCACCTCAGAACTCTCCCACCTTGTTCCCACCAGGGTCCCATTCTCATGAAATAGTCCAAGTGCTCTCATGACAATCTTGCGATACTAAGGGTAGTAGACCAGTGGGGTTTAAATTTAGCTGAAGCCAGTAACGAAATGTCCTACACCAAATCTGTAATTCAGCAGAGGGGAGATTAGCCTCCAAGTGCAATGAAATTTGGAAAACACGATGGAACAGAAAAAAAATTCCCTTAGGAACTTAAGATTTAACAACTTCTGTAGATCCAAGGTGAGTGCCTGTCCAAATCTGAGCCCCATATAATATAACTGTGCTAGGGGTTTAGCTTTAAACACTTCAAGGGCTGATTGTATGTGATTGACACCTTTTGTATGGAAAAAGCCTGTCAGAATTTTGGCGCTTTGAGACGCTTTTTCCTTTGCACTGTTTAATTTACATATAAATGATATTGTCCAGAGTTTAACATCCCCAGAGTATAATGGCCCTAAATTGGCCAGAAAAGCCATCCTCTATACCAGTGATGGCCAAACTCGGCCCTCCAGCTGTTTTGGGACTACAGTTCCCAGCATCCCTGACCACTGGTCCTGTTAGGTAGGGATGATGGGAGTTGCAGTCCCAAAGCAGCAGGAGGGCCAATTTTGGCCATTACTGCTCTATACAGTGGAACCTCGGTTCACAAACGAAATCTATTCAGCTTCTGAAACTTTCGAAAACCGAGGCACGGCTTCCCATCAGTTGCATGAGCTTCTTGCACTCAGTGGAAGCCACGTTGCACGTTCAGGTTCCGAAAAACGTTCGAAAATGGAAGCGTTTACTTCCGGGTTTTCGGCGTTCGGGAACCGAAATGTACGAGAGCGGAGGTGTTCGGGAACCGAGGTTCCACTGTATTATTATACGAAAACGATGCAGTACTTCTATCTCAAATGAAAGTGGGCCTAAAAAGGTTGATGAGGGCATTCTCCCTTACAATTCTATGTGTGGTGGCCTGGGACTCAGGCTTGGACTCGGAACCAGAGGAGTCTCAGTCTGCACCGGATCCTTTGCCTCAGGCATCATCTGAACCAAGTCTTGGCCTGATCCTGAAGAGTCCCGGTCTGCACAGGTTCCCCTGCAACAAGCACCAGCTGGGCCGAGTCAGGGGCCTGACCCTGCCCTGGCTCCAGATGCGGGGATTACCTCATTGCCTTCAGCTGGGCCATCACTTACAGCTGCTCCACTACCGGTTGGGTCAGGGGAGGCTGAGGCGGCCCTTGGGTCTAGTAACCCATCGACGTCTCTCGGGCTGCAGAGACTAAGGTCTGAGAGAAGGAGAGACCTGAGTACTCGCAGGAGGAGTGCTCGCCTTCAGGCGAAACAGGGAGGTGAGTTGCCGGGGGATCAGGATCAGCTGCTACCCGGACAAAGATAAAAGGCTGTTGGACCCTGCCCCAGGTTGCGGGAGCAACATTGCTGTATGCTAGATCCTGTACCTGTCCTTGCCTGGTTTCCTGCCTTGGCCCTGTCGGACTAACTCCAAGCAGAACCTATGGATTCTGGACCGGTCCTGGACCGTGTTTCACGGGTTAACCCCGGGCCCAGCACACCCATTTCTGGCTGCCAGCCGTGTGGGAGGGGGATCAGATTCCCTGAAGCCTTGACACTCAGGGAGTTAGGAACTGCCCTGGTTTGGTGGGTCAGATCAAAAGCCCTCAAGAGGGACACACCTGCTGCTCCCATGATGCTATCCAGCAAGGTGTGATAGTAGTGTCCACCCATTTTGTGTTTGTCCTCAGCAGTTGGCCACTCTCCCGAGCTGCAGAGACTGAGGTCTGAGAGAAGGAGAGACCTGAGTACTCGCAGGAGGAGTGCTCGCCTTCGGGCGAAACAGGGAGGTGAGTCGCCGGGGGATCAGGACCAGCTGCTACCCGGACAAAGATAAAAGGCTGTTGGACCCAGCCCCAGGTTGCGGGAGCAACATTGCTGTATGCTAGATCCTGCCTGAGATCCTGTCCCTGTCCTTGCCTGGTTCCCTGCCTCGTGTCCTTCCTTGGCCCTGTCAGACTGACTCCCAGCGGAACCTGCGGATTGTGGTCCAGTCCTAGACCGCGTTTCAGGGGTTACCCCTGGGCCCAGCACACTATGGTTCCATGATTCTTAGCAGACATGCATATCATTGCCCTTTACAGGGCAGGGCTCTGGAAAGGGAGTCCTTACTTCTGCTGATACTCCTTGATGAGCCTCTTGGCTTTGCTGTACTTCCTCTCCAGAGTCTGGTACTGGGCTTGGGTCTCTTTCAAGTGCTCGTCCACAGCCTGGCACAAGTTCTGGGCTTCCATCCAGTACCCCTCCAGCTTCTCCATCCGCTCCTTGTTCTCCTCCACGCTCTGTTCTAGCTGGGCTTTCTCGAGGCGCCAGCGGGATTTCTCTTGTTCGATGGACTGCAGCTGAGGGAAGACAGCGCGAGGGAGAGGCTTACTCATTTTCTCAGAAGCTCACTAAATCGGGGCACGGCTTTGAGCCGTAATGAAAACAAAACGGACGGTGAACATAAAGATTTGACTGACTATGAAAGAATCTAAGGAAGGGAAATGATTGAAAAACAGATGTAAAAGCGAGCAAGATAAGTAAGAGACGTGCGGTGAATGCGGTGATAGCCTTTTATAATATTTTAACTAAGATTTATATATTGTAATGTTTGAAGCACGAATTTGGTTATGAAAAGTATTCTTTTTCTTTTTTTAGTTTGTATTTTGGAAAATATGTATATCAATGTGTTTATAGTGTTATGTATTGTTCTTTGTTTATCTTTCTTTTTCTTTTTTTTTGGTAAAATTCAAATTTTTTTTTTGCAAAATAAAAAATAAAACAAAACGGACGGCAGCGACGTAGCTGAGAGCCATCACGGCGAAAGTCAGAAATAGACACGAAAAGCAGCAGCAAACATATAAGGAGTGGAAATCGCAGGAAGGTGCTCAGCTGAGCAACTGGGGCAGCAACCCTGTTCCCTGCGGAGGTCAGTCAAGCTTCCCTCCAATCAGGGTGGATTTGATTTAAATCAAATCAATCTAAATCATGATTTAAATCACTAGTCAGTAAGACTTGATTTAAATCGTGTTTGTTTTTTTTACAGAAAAACTCATTCTTGCTGGTATAATCTTAATACTACAACCAGATGAAGGTTTCATTTTTGGAATAATAAATTTTCAGAGTGGATTTTACAGTTATATAAAAAATTACTGATTTGATTATACTCTTAGAAATACATAGACAGATAATTATTAAATGATTGTGAGCTTTAATAAGTTAACTGTTTATATTTGGACAACTTTTCTGCTGTACTTTATTGGAAGGAGAAAACAATCATTTCCTTAATAAGAATTTAAACAATGTATTTAAGTAAAGCAATAACATTATAACACATGTACCCATGTTTGTTAACTGATGTCGTTAAACATAAACAAAAAACAAAAACATAAACTTAAAACAAATCCTTATTTCCTGATAGCCTTTGGGCTATAATGTAACCTAAATAGAAAACTATCTTTGGAAATATTTTTCCTACAAAAGCACTTCATTTTTAAAATTCAATTTAAATAAAAAAAAATCCAATTTAAATTTAATAAAATCTGTTTTTAATTTTTTAAAAAATGCTTTTAAAAAAAATAAACCATTGATTTTTATCCACCCTGCCTCCAATGCTCCTTGCAGTCTCATTTGCTTGGCAGAAACAGATATATCTCACAGTGCTTCTGGCAAGCAAGGATGGGAGGTGAGCTAAGATAAGACAAGCAGTTTTGCTAGGCTGGGCAGCATTCCTAGAAAGATAGATGCCAGGAAGCTACCTAGTGGGTGGCCCCTGGCATATTTAGGTCTCCAGACCTAAACAGCTCAGGGCAAGGGATGGGATTTTTCAAAAACCTCTGCATCTGCATACATTTCTCCCTATGGGTGTGTACACACCATGCAGTTAAAGCATATGGCTTCCCCCAAAGAATCCTGGGAACTGTAATTGACCGCTACAGTTCCCAGCACCCTTAGCACCCTACAGTTCCCAATATTCCTCATTTGCTTTAAATGCATGACTGTTTCCCTTTTTGCTCCTTGAGCTTGTCAAGAAGCGAGCTACTGCCCCCCCCATGAAAAACACAAACAATTCTCGCACATTATATAAGCCTTTAGTAAAGGTAAGGGGACCCCTGACCATTAGGTCCAGTCGTGACCGACTCTGGGGTTGCGGCGCTCATCTCGCTTTACTGGCCGAGGGAGCCGGCGTACAGCTTCCGGGTCATGTGGCCAGCATGACTAAGCCGCTTCTGGCGAACCAGAGCAGCGCACGGAAACACCGTTTACCTTCCCGCTAGAGTGGTACCTATTTATCTACTTGCACTTTGACGTGCTTTCGAACTGCTAGGTTGGCAGGAGCTGGGACCGAACAACGGGAGCTCACCCTGTCGCGGGGATTCGAACCACCGACCTTCTGATTGGCAAGTCCTAGGCTCTGTGGTTTAACCCACAGCGCCACCTGCATCCCTATATATGCCTTTACTATAGGCATAATATACCCATATTAAACGCAGACGCATTCCAGGTTTCCCAAAGTTAAACGGCACATAAAAATGTGAAGGCAACTTTATAAAAACACACTTAAGTATTCATGCTTAGAAAATTATGCTATGGAAATGTAGTGCCACCTGGAGTTTTCCATACCTATTATACCTATAATATTCTTATTTTGTGTGTGTATCGGTTTCCATCTAATTAGCTGTTTAAGCACACACACAACAGCGCACAAGTGGTTGGAAAATAAGCAGGTACTTGATGGTCTGATGTGGTCAGAGCTGCCAAAATCTCCGCATTACTGTATTTTTCGTGTATACCACACCCCTGTGTATAAGACACCCTTTATTTTTGGGGACTCCAAATTAAGAAAATGGGGGGAGATTGCCCAGAGTTATTGAGCTTTTTGGGGGGGGTTGGGGGGAGAATATTGCCCATAGCTGAGGGGGTGGCCCAGAATTGTTCAGCTTTTTTTTTTAGGGTGGATTGCCAAAAGTTGCTTACCCTCTAGCTATCATCTGTCCCAGCGCCGGCGGAAGCCGCCAATCACCCGCCCTATTTCCGCAGCGACAGCCAATCTACACCAGCCCTTGCTGAAGCCACCAATAACATGCCGCTGACAATCTCCGGTAGAAACCAATCACACGTCCCCCCTATGCACTATTATCCATGTATAAGATGACCCCCAATTTTTATCATACACTGGTACCTCTGGTTACGTACTAAATTCGTTCCGGAGGTCCGTTCTTAACCTGAAACTATTCTTAACCTGAAGCACCACTTTAGCTAATGGGGCCTCCTGCTGCCGCCGTGCCTCCGGAGCACGATTTCTGTTCTCATCCTGAAGCAAAGTTCTTAACCCGAGGTACTATTTCTGGGTTAGCGGAGTCTGTAACCTGAAGCGTATGTAACCTGAAGCGTATGTAACCCAAGGTACCACTGTACTTTTTAAATTAAAAAAAAAACCCTAGTCTAATACAGTGGTACCTCTGGTTGCGAACGGGATCCGTTCTGGAGGCCTGTTTGCAACATGGATAGAACGCAACCAGCAGTGGCACGTCTGCACATGCACGGGTCACGATTTGTGACTTCTGCGCATGCGCGTGGTGTCATTTTGTGCGTCTGCGCATGTGTGAGCGGCGAAACCCGGCAGTAACCCTTTCCAATACTTTCAGGACGCAACCTGAAAAAACGTATCCTGAAGCAAACGTAACATGAGGTATGACTGGACACGGAAAAGTACAGTAACTCCATTTGATAAGGATTCCTCCACGATCCCTAGTAAGGACAGTCAAACCAACTGGCAAAATATTAGATCCATTCAAGCCTTTTATTGCTGGCACATCGCTTTGGGCTCATCCTTCCCCCAAGAAGCTCAGGGTGGCTTTTATGGGGGCTGTTTCTATTTTATCTTTGCAAGAGAAGAATCTCGGGATTGTGACCATGAGGGTGGGGCAGGGCCTCCCCGCTCCAAACCCTACGAAAACAGATTAAAAATAGCCCCGCTATTAAAAGAAGCAGCTCTTACAGCGCTTGTGGAAAACACTCTCAGCCGTGGATTTGGGCAAGTCTCCAAGGGGAGGGAAAGGGATCTCATAGCTTACCTTTCTTTTCAGCTGCTGTATTTCAGCCTCGGTCACAGCATGCTTGATCTGGAGCTGCCAAAAGAGAAGAACAGAAAGTTCAGGGCAGAGAAAACTTTTCCAGGCTGAGGGCCACATTCCCAGCTGCGCAGCCTTCCGGGGGCCACTGCAGTGGGTGGAGCCAGAGGCGAAAGCGGAACACAGAAGCAAATGTAAATCCAGCCTCTGTTCCTTACATTCCATTCCCTTTATCCAAAAGCTGCCGCTTTATCAATTCCTGCCCATACATTTATTGCATACCTGTAAAGAAGAAAAGAGGTTACACCCCCACCGCCTGTCTATCTAGCCCAATGGTTGCCATCAATTTGATTTGAATTAGTTTTATAATGAAATGATTTTAGAATGTTGTATTATTTTATTTTTATTAGCCGCCCTGAGCCCGGCTTCGGCAGGGGAGGGCGGGATATAATTAAAATTTATTATTATTATTATTATTATTATTATTAATCATTACTTAGTATTTTTATATTATTTTCCCTTTCTTATCATCTTGCATGTGTAACTTTTCTTTCTCCCCCCCAAATAATTTTTATTTGATTTTACAAACATTAATTTATAACCATACTAAATACACATCTATCTAATGAGATTTCTCTGAATCTCAAGACTTCCTCTCTGGCAAGGACTCTTTCTTCTTTCCATTTCTGGGCTGCACGTGTAACTTTTCAAAAACAAAAAAATCCTACTCTCTATCCTAGAGAGATCCCTATTTTCCACCCTTACTTTGGTTTTGTCCGATTCCTATTTCCCAACAACTATCGCTTTATCAATACAAAAAACAAAAGAAATTACACCCCCCGCCTATCTATTTCAGATCACTTATTATTTTTCCCTTCTTTTCTTCTTGCATGTGCAGCTGTCTGTATCCTCTTTCCTCATTCATTAGTTGAGATCATCTTCTGAGGCCCTCCTTCATGTGCCTCCTCCTTGAGAGGTCCAGAGGGCAGCAACACGAGAACGGGGCCTTCTCTGCAGTGGCTCCCCATCTATGGAATGCTCTCCCCAGGAAAGTTCGCCTGGCGCCTTCATTATACACCTTTAGGCACCAGGCAAAAACATTCCTTTTTAACCAGGCCTTTGGTTGACCTGATCAATATCCTATACCCTTTGAAAATGTGGCTCTTGGGGGGGTGGCATGTTATTGGGTTATCGATTTTATTTTGATTTTATATGTTGTGATCTTTTTTGTGAACTGCCCTGAGACCTCAGGGTATAGGGCAGTATATAAACTCAAATAATAATAATAATAATAATAATAATAATAATAATAGCTGGGTAAGTGAGTGAAAAAGGACACATTAAGACCTAAGCTGGGGGGTTGTGAATAGGTATGTGCACATCACCAGTTTTTTTTTGGGGGGGGGGCAAAAGGCCATACCCAGACCTTTGCCATCTTTATTATCTCCCCCAAAGCTGCTATTATTTCCCTACACCCCTAAACCCTTTGATTTGGCTCCAGCCAACTTTCTTGATCTTCTTGCCCCATGCTCTCTAGCTACAGCTCCGAGAATTTTCTTTATTTCTTTTGTCCCTCCGCTTCCCCCGGGAAAACCCGCTCTTTACCGCTGAATCGGAACAAATGTCTGCACAAACCCTGCTGACTTTGTTATGATTCAGCGGCTTTTCCTGGGGGGAAATCGGGGCAAAAGAAAAGCCTCTCAGACCCACACCTAGAAAAAGTATGGGGCAAGGAGAAAAAGTGTGGACGAGCCAAAAACTGGCAGGATTTCAAGCTTACCGGGAGATGCTGAGGACTGAAACCCAGGTCCTTTTGCTTGCAAGGCACATAGTCTGCCAGTGAGCTATGGCCCTTCTGTGTCTGTCTGTCTGTCTCTTGAAATCCAGCACAGCGTGTCAGCAAGCCAGCACTGGGGCTGGCTCGATTCTAGGTGCCTAAATGGAAGCTTGCTGACACACATTCCAGGGTCAGCTAGAGGCCGCTACCCACATTACAGAAGAAGGAAAGACATTAAAATTTAGCGCCTCCCAGGCTGCCTTTCTCTCGTCTTTAATTGCCACTTACACACTGCAGAGGACGGCGAGGGAGCACTAGGGCTGCCTGCGGCTGTTCATTGCAGTTGGCCCCATATATTTATGGGGGGTGGGTTGAGGGAGGAAAGGGGTAACTTCCCCACATGCCGCTGGGCAGAAGCAGACGTATGGAAAATGCAAGAAGTACCAACAGTGGAAGAACGGCAGATGAAGATGATGGATTTTTCGGAGCTAGCCGACCTGACTGGAAGAGTCCATGACCAGAAGGAGGAGGAGTACCAGGGAGAACGGATGGAATTTAATGACTATTCAGTTAAATATGTCAAGTTAAATTAATTGGGAAAAGCTTGCAAATACCGGATAGGCTTGGGATTCAAATATGTAACGTGATCAACTAATATGTTTAATACCGAATTGGGAAGAAAGAAAGATGTTAAGTGACCAGGTTAATTTTATAAGAATATTGATTTGGAAAACCGTTAAAATGATATACAGTGGTACCTCAGGTTAAGTACTTAATTCATTCCGGAGGTATGTACTTAACCTGAAACTGTTCTTAACCTGAAGCACCACTTTAGCTAATGGGGCCTCCTGCTGCCGCCGCGCCGGCAGAGCACAATTTCTGTTCTCATCCTGAAGCAAAGTTCTTAAC
Organism: Podarcis siculus; assembly: GCA_034642415.1. Classification (NCBI taxonomy): domain Eukaryota; kingdom Metazoa; phylum Chordata; class Lepidosauria; order Squamata; family Lacertidae; genus Podarcis; species Podarcis siculus. The sequence continues at coordinate 1,676,661 of JAXCMG010000034.1, forward strand.
CTGAAGCACTATTTCTGGGTTAGCGGAGTCTGTAACCTGAAGCGTATGTAACCCGAGGTACCACTGTACACTGAAATCCAACCAGGGGGATATGAGGAAGTCATTTAACAATGTTAATTGGATTAGTTTTAATAAGGTTATGATTTATGCGTGTTTGTTTATTTGTTTGTGTGTTCAAATTTTTGTGAAAATCAATAAAAAATAAAATTGGGAAACAAAGAAGCAGACGTATGAAGCTTAACGTTTGCTAGCTTCCACAACAGCTACGCATAAGGCAGCCTCCAGCAAGGCGCCTGAAAGGGATTCCTCCCCCTGGCAAGGCTGTGGAGGGGGCTCCCGTTTTAGAAGGTTTGTATCACACATGCAGCATCTGTGTGGCATCGTGGTTTCTGCGCAGCTGAGCTAAAATCGGAGGGGAGCAGCTCCCATCAAGCGTTATGCTCTATACTTAGAGACAAGAACAGAGGGCTGCGTCGGCCACTAGGGGTCAGCCGAGACGTGCAGCTGTGGGCCAGGGATATGAAAAGCACAGAGGCACCGATTTTTCACAAACCGCACATAAAACACAAGGAGTCTCGTGGCAGCTTGGCCATCACCACTTCCTTCCTCTCCACGCTCACCGGCCTTGTTTCCTTCCCACCTCACCGCCTGAAGGTTTAACTGATTCCCCCTTGCTGGGCTGTGCAGCTCGACAAAACCCATTCTCTTCTTTCCCTATGTTTCAACGCGACATGGTTCTGTGATTTCAAAGGGTGCCAGAACTGCCATGAGTAGAAGCCCAACGGTGTTCCTCCTTCAGACATACATTCCAAGCACGACTTCTTCCAAAGATCTGGGGAACTGTAGTTTACTCCCTCGTGGTGCTACAATTCCCAGCACCCTTAACAAACTGTGGTTCCCAGGATTCTTTGCGGAGAAGTCATGCGCTTTACATGTGTGAGGTGTGTGTCATTTGCAGGTGCATCCTTAAAAAAAACCACCATAAAAGAAAGATATGTTTACCAAGGCTGGGAAGATACTATGGCCATGTCATGGCACAACCTTGCTCCCAGATTAGACCATTCCCATGGAGAAAATCCCACCCACTCGAAAGGTTAGTATCTTTCACCAAATCTCTTTGCCCCCGTCACAAAAATCTCCAGTGCTGCTTTGCTCCCACTTCCTATGAAAATAAATTGAATTTATGCGACTATCTCCTATCTCTCAAGCCACTGTGACTGCTATGTGATCACAAAAGCAAACTGCATTTTTTTAGTCAGTTAGAAATTGTTTAATTGTTTAATCTAGCCAGTTAACTGATTAAAGACTGCACTCTTCTCCTCATATCCGCTTCCTGGATCCTCTTGGTTCTCTAACCTGAGCTAGGAAGTGGGATCAGCTGGCAGTTGTGGCCTGCCACTGTCTTACCTAGTTTTTGCCAATTGTGCTTCATCCCTTACGAAGTCTGATTTTTCTGGTCTCCCACCCCTCTTGCTTCTGGAGAATGTTTATTTTTAAACCCAGACTCGGCATTCGTGCAGCTGCGGGCAATGTTAAATTTGCATGCGTTTAAAATATATTAGCAGATTCAACTGCCTTTCCCCAACACCACCACTCCCTTCTGAGAAGCGAAGTGCACATATGCACAACCCATGCGCTCAAGTGCTTCTGCAGCCACCTCCGCAACTCAGCAAACAGCACCCTTCCCTGTTTGTTTGAGTCAAAGAACAAAGGTTTTCAGTTCCCTAAGCAGCAGGTAAAGGTAAAGGGACCCCTGACCATTAGGTCCAGTCGTGACCAACTCTGGGGTTGCGGCGCTCATCTCGCTTTATTGGCCGAGGGAGCCGGCGTACAGCTTCCGGGTCATGTGGCCAGCATGACTAAGCCACTTCTGGCGAACCAGAGCAGCGCACGGAAACACCGTTTACCTTCCCGCCAGAGACCTTCCCTCTATTTATCTACTTGCACTTTGATGTGCTTTTGAACTGCTACGTGGGCAGGAGCTGGGACCGAACAATGGGAGCTCACCCCGTTGCGGGGATTCGAACCGCCGACCCTCTGATCGGCAAGTCCTAGGCTCTGTGGTTTAACCCACAGCGCCACCTGCGTCCCTTAAGCTGCAGGTAGCTGGGGCCATTTCTGTGGTGTGCTTAGAAACAAGGAAAGGTTCCACGGATGTTTGCATTAGTCATGTGACAGTTCCATCAGCCGCGGAAGCCACTGTATCCCTTTTAGGTCCCCAAGTGAGGAATATGTGGCCTTCTAGAGTTTGTTAGACTTCACTTCCCATCATCACAGTTCTGCTGGCTGAAACTGATGGGAGCTGGGAGCCCATTCAACAACATTGAAAAGCTTACGGGTTCCTTATCCTTGCTTTTTAGGCCTTTCCTTACCTCCTTAAATTTATGCACCAACTTTTCAGGGTCCATCTCAACTGGAGACAGCATGTCTTCATTTTCAGCCAGCTCAAAGACCTCAATGGCCATCTCGCTGCTGGGGAACATGGGACTCATCTCCTCGTCTTCGTCTGTGGCGTATTCACCCGTCTGCAAATTGCAAAACAGGCAAGCTTTATGGTTTGGCTTTTAAAGTTAACATCAATACTGGACAGAACCAAGTGTGTGTTCAGATAGCGCCCTGAGACCCAGGAAGAGGGGAAAACAGCAAAAGGTCTTGTGGAACCTTAAAAACCAAGGTACTCATTATGGCATAAGCTTTTGTATTCACTTTGTTGTTGGTCATAAATCCCACATCAGCAATGCCGTCAAGCCTTGTCACTTCTGATGCCAGATTTGTGCTTACAGTGGTACCTTGGGTTACATATGCTTCAGGTTACATATGCTTCAGGTTACATATGCTTCAGGTTACACACTCCACTAACCCAGAAATAGTGCTTCAGGTTAAGAACTTTGCTTCAGGATAAGAACAGAAATCGGGCTCCGGCGGCGCGGCAGCAGTAGGAGGCCCCATTAGCTAAAGTGGTGCTTCAGGTTAAGAACAGTTTCAGGTTAAGAACGGACCTTCGGAACGAATTAAGTTGGTAACCAGAAGTACCACTGTATTCTTCTTTGATTGGACTACAGTGGTACCTCTGGATATGAACAGGATCCGTTCCAGAGCCCCGTTCGCATCCAGAAGCAAACATAACTAGTGACAGCACGTCTGTGCATGTGCGTGTCGCTTTTTGCCACTTCTGCACATGCGTGTGACGTCATTTTGAGCATCTGCGCATGCGCAAGCGGCGAAACCCGGAAGTAACGTGCTCCGTTACTTCCGGGTTGCTGCGGAGCGCAACTCGAACATGCTCAACATGACGCATATTCAACCCGAGGTATGACTGTACAGTCTATGAAAACTTGTGCCACAATGCACTAGTTGAGTCTTTAAGGCACCACAAATACTCTTTACTGTTTTTGCTGCAAAACCAACTTTACACAGCTACGCGTCTGGAAACTTAACAAAGAGAGATAGATGTAAAAGTGAGTCATGCTTTCAGTTTTCACATGGCTCGAGTAATACCGAAAAGGGATGCGTGGAGGAAATGTACAAGCTAATTCCACACCAGGGGACTTGCACATCTTCCCAAAGCCACTCTCTTTTCAAATGTTACCATGTAAAAACAGCAAGTGGAGCTTGCTTGTACTTCCTCTCTCCCAGCATTGAGAGAATGTCTGAAACCATCCACATAAACGTAGCAGGCTTAAAACATTAGGAGTAGCCAGAGGATGAGACACCAATGGCCCTTCTATGATCTCCAGCACAAATATTCCTTTGGTATTCAATGTCTTGATACAAGAAAGAAGGCTGATTGTTCCCCTGTCTCCAACCATGGCCAGCCAGGGACCTCCATGAAACTTCCAACAGGCTGGTTCAGTGGAGAAAGCCATTCTCTATATTGTTTGTACCTAGCAGGTGTCCTGCTGTTGGGAATGGAGGTTCCATTCTTAGCTCTCATGGTCAATAGCCAATGACAGACCTGCCTTCTGTTAGCAGGTACAGTGGTACCTCGGGTTAAGAACATAATCCTTTCTGGAGGTCCATTCTTAACCTGAAACTGTACCACTTTAGCTAATGGGGCCTCCTGCCGCCGCCGCACGATTTCTGTTCTTAACCCGAGGTACTATTTCTGGGTTAGCAGAGCCTGTAACCTGAAGCGTCTGTAACCTGAGGTACCACTGTATTGTCAAAAGCAGAATGCACTTTGGTTTGCTTAACCCGAGACAGTTAACCTCATGCTGACCTAGGCCTTACAGCAAACAATCTGAACTGTAATGTGCTAAAGAATTTTGCAATGACTGGCAGCAGGGCTGTCTTACCCATAGGCACTAGGGGTGCAGGGCACCCGGACGCCAGGCTCTCAGGGATGCCAGGCCGAGAGTCCGGGGCCTGAGAGTTGAGTCCGGGGAAGAGCCCACCCGTCGGTTGGAGTGCCGTAACGGGCTCTTTTGCTGCGGGCGGCTCTGCGCCGCGAATTCGGGGGCAACCGAGCCAGCGAGATGTTGAGGCGGCCAGCCCTCCTGTGCACCTGGGACTGGGCAAACTGGAGGTGCGTATCGGGTGGACCTTTGCACCCTGGCGCCACATATGCTTAAGACAGCCCTGACTGGCAGAGATGGTTGCGAACCCTCTAGCACCCATTCAGCTAGTACATTGACCTCCGCTGGAGACAAGCGTAATTCTCAGCTACCACTTTAAAAGAAACTAAAGCTTAACCCTTTAAGGATGGTACAAGGAATCTGAATTATTATTCCCCCCCCCCCAAAGACTGGTTTCGGACATGGGTAGCAAGCATGACAAGAGGCCTGGGAATATGAGTGGAAGAAGGGAGAAAGGGGACTTTGGGCAGTCAGCTTACAAAAAAATCGGGGAGGGGGAGAGACAGTGAGAGGGTGGGAAAGAGGGAAGTGGCTGGAAGAATAGGACAGGGATGGAAGGCTGCTCTTCCGGGCACAAGGAGCAACAGGGCCGAGGGATGGGAAGGGAGTGGCATGGAGGAGGCACGGAAGGGGAGATGAAGGAGGAGACAACAGACAGCTTTAAAGACGGTCTAGAAACTTAAGAAGGCTCCAATTGTGTGCTTAAAGATAGGCAGGGCTTGATGCTATCGATTTGTTCTGTTTCTTTATTCAGGGCCCCTCCTGACTGGCATTTTGTGGGTTTTTATTTCTCGTTTCACAACATGTCCTTGACGCAATAATAGTGCATTAATGGCGGATTTATGCTGGACCATTCACGCACCACCCTGCTTTTTTAGTTGCTCCCCCAGTGCAGCCATATTGCTGCTGTTTGAAGAGGCTACAGAGCGACAGAGGCTGGGACCAGACGAAAAAGCCCCCTCAGAACACCTGTGGTATGAAAAGTGACAGCAAATGCGCCGATCGGAAAGGAAGCTGCACGACTGTGCCAAAACCTCTGCCAGGCACAAGCAGTATTGAAAGCGGGACTGTGCAGGGCCGCCCCAATAACAGCACAATAAATTGCCGTGAATGCACAATGAAAAGAATTTGTCCGGAGTAGGCCTCGGTTTCAGCCAAAAACGTAGCCATCACAAAGAGTCAGCAAGGGAACCACAACTTCCTCTGGCTCTCCTTTATGTTCAGAGGGCTGACAAGAGGAACGAGGAGGGGATATGGGGCGCCGTGTCCTGTTCCTCCTCTCCCCAACAGGCTGAGAGAAACCCGTCCCACTTACTTCTTCGTCCTCCTCCGTGTACTGGGTATACCTCTGCTCCATCATTTCCCGCTGCCACCGTTCCTGCTCCAGCGTCTGTTGGATGAGTTGAGCCACCTCGCTCTGTTCGCCCGGCTTCTCTCTCCCAATCAGGAACCTGAGGAAAACGAAAGAGGTGGGAGAGAGGGGGATAAGAGTACGGATCTCAAAGAAGTGGGTCAACACACCAGGAGTTATGCGGCCAGGCTATATATATACACATATATGCACTGGGCTCAAAAAGATCCCAGGACAATCAGTTTCTGAGCCGTGAAACAATTGGAACGGATTTGCGTATTTTGTGCAATCAATTCTTCTTTGGTCATGCAAGGAGGACAAGGAAGTACGCCGAGGACTGAAGTCCCCGCATCCCACTGAGTGGAAGCCCTTCCCCGCCACCATTTTTGAGGGCTATAATACATAGCTGTCAACGTTTCCCTTTTTTAAAGGAAAATTCCCTTATTCCGAATAGGATTCCTCACAAGAAAAGGGAAAAGTTGACAGCTATGCTATAATAGCTGCGCTGTGGGGGAATCTGTGATTAGATATTTTGGCGTTTTTAAACATAAAAGCAGTTGCCAGAGCTCCCTGATTTTGACTGGGAGAGTGTTACTGATGAGGGACGGGGAGGTTAAATTCTTCCTCTTTCCCCTCATCTAACTCTCTCACCACCTAAGTTCCAACAAGGGGTGGGGGGAGGAATATAGATATTGTATTGTGCCTGTCTTTCTCCCACAGCAGTACTTATAGCACCTTTGGGTGTGTGGGATTTTGGTTGAGGGAATCATGCCAAAGGGTTAAAACCCCCTCCAACCAGAGCCACTGATTCACTAACAACTGGGAGTCCCACTGCCACAGTCCTCTAGACCAGGGGTCAGCAAACTTTTTCAGCAGGGGGCTGGTCCACTGTCCCTCAGACCTTGTGGGGGGCTAGCCTATATTTTGAAGGGGGGGAAATGAACAAATGCTTATGCCCCACAAATAACCCAGAGATGCATTTTAAATAAAAGAACACATTCTACTCATGTATAAAACACACTGATTCCTGGACCATCTGTGGACCGGATTTAGAAGGTGAACGGGCCAGATCCGGTCCCTGGGCCTTAGTTTGCCTACCCATGCTCTAGACCAGTGTTTCCCAACCTTGTGCCTCCAGCTGTTTTGGACTACAATTCCCATCATCCCTTGCCACTGGTCTTGCTAGTCAGGGATGATGGGAGTTGTAGTTCAAAAACAGCTGGAGACACAAGGTTGGGAAACACTGCTCTAGACTAGCGGTTCTCAACCTGTGGGTCTCCAGATGTTGTTGGACTACAACTCCCATCATCCCTGAACTCTGGCCTTGTTAGCTAGGGGTGATGGGAGTTGTAGTTCAACAACATCTGGGGACCCACAGGTTGAGAAAGGCTGCTCTAGACAAATCTTCTGCTTTGGGGATTTTTAAAATTAAGAGCAGTATATAAACAAATCTTTCTTATTGTATCTATTGGGTCCCCAATATTTGACAAGCAGCTACCCATTGTTTTTAGGCTGGGGGGGGGAGAGAGTTGTTGCAATCAACTAACCAAGGAGGCCGTGGGTATATGTCCCATGGATACAGAACCAGAAAGTCATACAGATTTCAGTCTTAGCCTGAGGCCCGCCACAGCCCATGTCTGCAAGCGATGCTCAACGACAAGGCTCAGAAACTGGTTGCGATGGGAAAAGTATAAAGATGAGCACCCCTGAGCATGTGCAGAGTGTGTTTCTTTCCCAAGTGGGCAACTACTACATCCAGTTAAAGGTAAAGGGACCCCTGACCATTAGGTCCAGTCGTGGACGACTCTGGGATTGCGGTGCTCATCTCGCTTTATTGGCCGATGGAGCCGGCGTACAGCTTCCGGGTCATGTGGCCAGCATGACTAAGCCGCTTCTGGCGAACCAGAGCAACGCACAGAAATGCCGTTTACCTTCCCGCCGGAGTGGAACCTATTTATCTACTTGCACTTTCACGTGCTTTTGAACTGCTAGGTTGGCAGGAGCTGGGACAGGGAAACGGGAGCTCACCCCGTCACGGGGATTCGAACTGCCAACCTTCTGATCGGCAAGTCCTAGGCTCTGTGGTTTAACCCATAGCGCCACCCACGTCCCTTACTACATCCAGTTGCCCGCTCCCAAATGGGATCAGGACTAGGGCTTCTAGAGGAGAGGAAGTGACTTCCTGACACAACTCGCATCCCCGGGGGGGAAAGGACATTCTATTCAACATGAGAAGGTCTTATTTTCTGGAAGGTTTGCTAACTCTCGTTTCCCAAAAGTGACATTTAGGCATAGGTCTTGTGTTTGTGCAACCTGAGTTCACGTGGCACAGTGTCAAGGGGTGTGTCCGTGTGTGGTTTTTTTTAGCAGTGATAAAAAAATATATGGGCCGGAGCACCAGTTAAATGGATTACCAAATCCTTTAACTGGTTAACAGGGCCTTTCTATCTGAGAAAGCAGAATGGTGCCTGTGGAGTATGGAGGAAACTAGTTGCCTAGCAACACATTCTCGTAGTTGAGGTTCCCGTCGCTTGGGAACCGATCAGCACTCAAATCTCGGAGGAATGGGTTAGGTTCTAGGTGTAACCCCCCAAAAAAAAACCTGCACTGCCCTTTTTGTTGAAGGAACCAGGGAGGGCCCATATGTGCCCCCCCTGTGTGTGTGTGAGTGTGACAGAACGAGTGTGAGAGAGGTTTTCTGGCTTGATTTCCATTCTTTCAAAAACCACAGACGCAAGGATCCTGGGATGGGGCCAAACCTCTCATTCTTAATGCTGCCAGGAAAAGTCAGGCCAAATGCCTCTGGTGAGATTTAAAAGAGAGAGAAAAAGGGGGGGCCCACAGAGGCAGCCGTATAGATAAAAGGGACAAAAACAGAAGGACCACAGCTGACAGGATAATTCAACAGCCCACAGCCCTATGGTCTCCCTCACGCGCACATATACACATTTCCATTGAACCGAACCCTTGTTTCGTTTCGTAGGAAATAATAAAACGGGCATGACATTGGACACTTTCCCATGGTGCATCGGGGTGCATTCTGGGGCGCAATGGGCACTGCTCCCCAGTTTAAAATGGAACCAAATGCTGACTGGGCAGCAATGCTGCCAGCCACTGCCCATTTCCTAGGAAGCCAAAGCCTATTCGCAGACTCCCTTCTGGTTGCGGTTCTCTGAGCACTGCTGGGCCAGAGCAGTGGAAATACAGATATACGGATAACTGGGTGGGATGAAAAACAGGCCAAGCAAGGAGGTTTAGTGGGTGCCTTTTGTTGATGTGCTAATGCAGTGCTCGCTTTCTCTTCTCTCCCTCCCCCTTTCCTCACTTGATGGCAGGGTTAGGATTCGGGGATTTCAAAGGTGAAAAGGAACGCCGAGTTGGTGGTGAGCGTGAGGGGCAGTTGTTGTTGTTTAGTCGTTTAGTCGTGTCCGACTCTTCATGACCCCCTGGACCAGAGCACGCCAGGCACTCCTGTCTTCCACTGCCTCCCGTAGTTTGGTCAAACTCATGCTGGTAGCTTCGAGAACACTGTCCAACCATCTCGTCCTCTGTCGTCCCCTTCTCCTTGTGCCCTCCATCTTTCCCAGCATCAGGGTCTTTTCCAGGGAGTCTTCTCTTCTCATGAGGTGGCCAAAGGTATTGGAGCCTCAGCTTCAGGATCTGTCCTTCCAGTGAGCACTCAGGGCTGATTTCCTTCAGAATGGACAGGTTTGATCTTCTTGCAGTCCATGGGACTCTCAAGAGTCTCCTCCAACACCGTAATTCAAAAGCATCAATTCTGAGGGGCAGTAGAGAAGTAAAAAAACCTGCCATTTTCACATCATGGGTTTGCATGTTGTGGTTTACTGCAAAAGAGCAGCGTGTTAGTTCATGCGATGAACCCAAAGAGGCCAGCTTTGCACAATGTATGAATGCAGGGTCCTGATCTGTTGGTCCCAAACCAGCCAGACTTTGTAGGCTAATTTTAAAACCCCTGTTTTACAATATTGGCTTGTTTGGGGGGTAACAAACTAGGATTGTGGGTTCGCACTAGCCCTGTTTACGTGAAGGGAGAAGTGAATTTGAAGCCAATGGCATGCGTGCTTTTTCAGTGAAGTCAGAAATCCCATACCCTCCAACATTTTCCCGGTGAAAATAGGGACTTCCTATTCTGTACTCTCCAACATTTCTCTGATGAAAACAGAGATGTCCCCTTCAACATTTCTCTGATGAAAATAGGGACGTCCTAAGGAAAAGCAGGACATTCTGGGATCAGACCAGAAACTGTGATGGCTTCTGTAAATCTGAGACTGTTCCTGGAAAATAGGGACACATGGCGGGTCTGAAATCCTCACTCACTGTGATGTGCAAATTTAGCCAGTACGTGTCCTTTTAACATACAAGAGTTTATAAAGAATAAGTGTTTCAGAGCCTCGGTGCCCCCTGGCTCTTCAAGTAATGCTATCAAATTGGCAGAACGTCAGGCAACATTTAACTTTCTGTTGAAGTTGAGGGAGATTTGCCAGAGAGGCAGGAAAAAGGAGATACGAATTAGGCACTCAGACCTGGAAGGAACAGCAAAAGTGAAGTGAGCCCACTTGACCAGGAAATGAAATGAGGAGTGTTGAACCAGAACTTTAAGAGGCTGAGATGCAGATTTGAAACCTGCCGCCTGTCAAAACTGAAGTAGGCTTTTACATGCAGGTACAAGTACCCGCTGAGAATATGCTTTGAAATATTCATTTAAAAGAAATATACCTTTAAAAGACAGCATAATAATCAGAAATTCCAAAGGTGCTGGCTGTCTCCCACCATATAGCCACGATGGGGAAAAGCCAAACCAGTTGAACTTCTGTGTATCCCAAACTTAACAGACACAGCTGCCCCTGCCTCTTCCTCTGTTTTTAACCCTGGGCAGCTTGTTCTCTGCTTTCAAAACGCCACAACAAAAAGGGAGCCTTCAAGCTACATTTTAGCACCTCGAAAACAACAATGAGAATAACAGCAGCTAAGTGACAGGTAGCAATTTAACAGGAAAAGCCTCCATCTGTTGGACTTGTGTCTGGCAGAAGGCATTTAGAAACTCGGTAGCCCCTCCAGAGGAAAGAAGAGAAAGAAAAGATGTGAACTCTGCCAGGGGAAAAAAATGTCATCACCGTCTAGGTTCTTTTATACTCTTTGGCATGACTAGCTGAAAGCACTGCAATGAAAGGGAGCTTCTAACCCTGCCTGCTTTATTTGGTTTTTTAAATCCATTCCTATGCATTTCTGTTGGTGTTGCTTCAGACACAGGGCATTCTATCAACTTCAATTGGGAGCAAGAAATATCTCCAGAGGACCATTAAGAAGGTAGCCCCTTGATGTAATGAACTCACCAAGGCAATACAGTCCTATATCTGCCCAACTCTACATAAATAAGCAGAAGAAGCAGTACCACAGCTGCTAGGAAAACCTTTCAGCTGCCATCTTACACCCACAACCATTTCACGGCAAACAAAATGACTGCTCCGAGAACATTTTCCCACGATGCATCAGAGAGCTCTCTCTGAGGCAATACTTCTGCTCTTATCTATATCTGGATTTGGGTTTTTTTTTCAGACAGACAAACAAAACAAATTCTGGTCCCATCACAAAACTGGGGTGCACACCGTTCCCCTACCGGACTCTACCCTTGGTATTCCTCAGCACGGAGGCAGCAAAGCTTTGGGTCACACCCACCAGACTGGTGCCATCCACCTCGACGATAAGGTCGTTTACCTGGATCCTGAGGGAGAAAAAGGATGGAGAAAGTTAGAAGGGGACTGACCATTCATTTGCAATATATATGTGTGCAAAGCCAAAGGAGAGGCCTTCTGCATTCTTTAGCTATCGGAAAGCACATCTGTGCCAAACTTGCATATACAGCGGCACCTTGGTTCTCGAACGTAATCCGTTCTGGAAGACCGTTCCAAGTTCCGAAACGTTTGAAAACCAAGGCGCAAAGTTGGCTGTCTGCAAATTCAATTGAGAAAACTGAAAAACACGCAGCAGAAATCGTTCGACTCCTGAGGTGCGTTCGAAAACAGAAGCATTT
>JAXCMG010000034.1:1690897-1715221 GCA_034642415.1 Podarcis siculus
TATTATTATTATTATTATTATTATTATTATTATTATTATTATTATTATTCCATTGGCCCTTCACCGCCCAAGAGAGAGGGAGGGAGGAAGAGAGACTCTCACCCGTGAGCCCGGCATGAGGCGGTTGCGGTGCCACGGTGGCCGCTGAAGCGCCACCCTTCTGCATCCCTCCCCACCCCCTCCTCTTCCTCCTCCCTCAGGCCGCCTCCTCAGTCGCCTCCGGCTTCCCCTGGCAGTGCGGCGGAAGTCTTGCAAGAGAGGGGCTGCCTGCCCGCCCGCCACCACCCGTCTTCTCACAACGCGCCCCTGAGGGGGGAAAGGGAGAGACGGAGACGCGGCAGCTTGTGCGTGTGCTACCTCTCACGGCGGAGGACCCCGAGCCACTGCTTGCCTCCCGAGCCGGGCAAGCATGAAACCCGGGAAATTTAAGGGACATCATCAATAAGGGACAGCAGCGGGACATGGCGCTGGGATAAGGGAGTTTCCCGCCAAATAAGGGACGGTTGACAGCTATGGCCCTGTCCCTATCGGGCTGCCAGAGGAGAGAAGTCCTTCCTCTGAGCCTTGCACAGAAATGCAGTGTGTCACTGATGGAAGGCCCTGCTCATCTCTGCCTCTTTTGCTCCTCTGATTGCCCTTTGCCCCTTCATCACAGTTCCTCGTTCTCGTGATCCCTGAAGGTATTTTTTTTTTAGATTGTCTATGAAAACAAGCCAAGTTGAGGGGGGGCAGGGGAGGGTGAAAGGCATGAAGGAAGTTTCCAAAATGATTCTTGTGCAGTTCTAGAACTCAGGGTCACCCAATCCCATCCCTTGGCAGCGGGTCCCGAGTTCAGAACAGGAAGAAGTTCTTCACACAGCTAAGCCTGCGGACCTCTCTGCTACAATGTGCGGAATGACTAACTACTAGACGCATTCTAGCGGCAAAATCAACAGATATGACAGGAAAATGGACCCCTTGCATTCAGTAATGGTGTTATGCCTCTGGTTAACAGCTGATGGGTATAAACAGTGGAAATTGGATGACATTGCTTGACGGAGACTTGGAGCATCTCACAGGCTCCCTTTGGAAGTGTTGGGCTGATCCCGAAAGGCAGCAATAATTTACAACGCTCCTTGTTTATTTCACCGCTGAGGTGATTTTAATCTGTTTTAATATTTTAACTTTTGCATGTTTTAAAAGTACGGCTGTGATTTTTTTCTTGATTTTATTGTTAACCGCTTTGAGGTTCTTTACAATCAAGCAGTACATAAATTTTATGAAATGAATGGATAAAATGAAAATAAATAAATATTCATGTAACTACCTTTCTATAATATCAAATCCCACACCTTGTGATTACTCAAACACAAAACACATCACAAATGCCATAACTCATTATCTCATTGCTGTCAACCCGTGGGATTCTTTATTCCCTGTACAAGGCCATAGTCTTTAAGGTTTTAATTGCTCTCTTCATACTACAGATCTTCCAGCGGTGATTTCACCTCAAACTATTTTGGGCAGAGAGTGAATCCTGCAATGGCAGGTGTAATCCCAGCAATTAAAAATAGCACAGTAAGGTGTGTACAGTTTGACTTCCTCTAATACGAAAATGTTTTCAGGGTTCAAAGCTAAACTGAAGCAGGTTACACTGCTCAGGAGATGCTACCGATTAATCAGAAACATGTCTTTTTAATTTTCACTGGGTAAACAAAATTATAAATCATAGGATATGACCCAACTGTTATGTCAATAAGTGTTCCCCTAGTTGTGACCTACCGTACTGAGATCAAGAATCTCTGCTACGTTGTGGTCACGTATAACAAAGCCACCCAAATCCATTCTTCTTTCCAAAGCACTTTCGGAAGGGGGAAATTAAAATGGAGGCAGGGGGTGCAGTTTAAGAGAAAAGCAATTGGCAGGTGAAGGGTTATGGATTGCCCATTCCTCACACCCTCCTTCCTCTGATGCACATCTCACCTTCCAGAAAACTGTCAACAGTGGATAGGGTACTGCTGCAACAGAGCATGCTTTCTGCCATCTTAAAAATTTGCTCAGAGGAAAAAGGCTGGCTCTTCATTGCAGAACAGTACGAGAATTGTTGCTTTGCCATATCATTGTTTTATGATATGTTCGGGTCTGTTATGAAACCGGGAAAGCAGTTGGTTAAATAACCCTGCCTTCCACAAAAAACATTCCATCTCTTTATTTATTTCTTATTGAAACAAACATGCAGCCCTCAACACATTTATAAGGGAATTGAGTCAGTAACTCAGTAAATTGCTCTTCAACTCGGTGCTTGGGATCACGCTGAAAGACTCTGAGAGCCTGGCTGCAAACTGACACTCGCTGCATGAGAGCATCCCCGCCATGCAAAAGTTTTTGCCTGCTGAGAATTCTGTTTGCTCTCCCATGAACAAGCCAAGAAAGTTGGAGGGAACAGAAAAACCACAGGCATATATATACACACGCACACAAGATGGTGAAGGGAGAGACTCATGTCATATCAAAACACTGTACATTTAAAGCATGCTGCTTTCCCCAAAGACTCCTAGGAAGGGGCGAGCTGGGAATTGTAGCTCAGCGAAGGGCCAAACTACAGTTCCCAGGATTCTTGGGGGACGACAACAATGTGCTTTAAAGGTGCTTCATATGTACAATGTGTGTGTGGCCTCTGGAGGCCTTTCCTCTCTGTTCTTTATCTCTCCTTAGCAGATTGTTGTCCCTGCTGCGTCCGTTCCCAGTTCCTAAGGAAAGTTAGGAATTTTCTGAGCAGAGGGATAAAGAACGGATGGAGAAAGGCAGAAAGAAGCTCCTTCTTCACTCTGTGTATGTGTGACGTTTTTCCCCTCCAGCTTTCTCTGCCTGTTGAAGAGGAAGGGGGAAAGTACTTCATAATTTTCAGCAGAATTGTCCGCTCTCGTACGGTGAGCGTAACATGTTTGAACATCGAGTATAATCTGAATGCTCCCTCTCCTCCCATGTTTCACTTCCAAAAACAGATAAGCACTCATCATCCACCTGCATTCTCCATTTCTTTCCCAATGTCTTTGTTTTCTCTGTTTTTAGTTGTTCTTATCTGTCAGCCGCCTTGAGTCCCAAAAAGGTGGGGTATGTATCCCTTGCAAGTATCCCTTCACTCAGAGCTGGTTTTCCCAAACTTGGGTCTCCAGCTGTTTTGGGACTACAATCAGTGCTGGATTTACATATAAGCTAAACAAGCTATAGCTTAGGGCCCCACTCTCTTGGGGGCCCTAAAAAAATTGAAAGGAAAAAACATGTATTTCACTATTAATATAATTCTTAATTGTATTTCAGTTTAACAATTACTTTGATAAAATACATATTTTGTTATGTGCAAATGGCTTTAGATACCTATTAGGTCCATGAATTACCATATAGCATACCGTATTTTTCGCTCCATAAGACACACTTTTTTCCTCCTAAAAAGTAAGGGGAAATGTCTGTGCGTCTTATGGAGCGAATGCGTGGTCCCTGGAGGTGAATTGCCCAAGGGCTAAAAGCAGATTGTGCTTTTTTAAAAAAAAGAGGGAAGGGGGTGTTGAAACAAAGCCGCTGAGCAGCTGATTGGCAAGCGATTGGGAGGGAGATAAGGGATGCTAGCGATAAAGGAGGCTGCCTGGGAGTGAGTGGGGAGGTAAAAGCCCATGGATCCTCAGGATTTTTGCATTGGGTCACCCCAAATTCACCATCAGACCACATAGCATGTCCATGGCTACAGCCTGCACCCATCCGCTGTTTTGTGGGGCCGCAATGGCACAAAAACGTGGTTACAAAGCACGAATCCACATGGATCCTCGGGATTTTTGCATTGGGCTACCCCAAACTCACTGTCAAATCACATATCATGTCTGTGGCCACAGCATGACCCACAAAAATCATACATCCACTGTTCAGAATATTATTTTTCTTGTTTTCCTCCTCTAAAAACTAGGTGCGTCTTATGGTCGGGTGCGTCTTATGGTGCGAAAAATACGGTGTATTCAACACAAAAAACAGTGACAATCTGTTGTTGACAAAGGACAGCTGGACATATAAAGGGCCCCATTACCTTCAGTAGCTTAGGGCCTCATCAAACCTAAATCTGGCCCTGACTACAATTCCCATCCCACTCGTCCTGTTAGCTAGGGATGATGGGAGTTGTAGTCCAGCAACAGCTGGAGACACAAGTTTGGGAAGCGCTGACTCAGAGGCATGGAATGCTTGATAAGAGCAGGAGAAACATGTCACATCACAGCTAGCAGGGTTTTTCTTTCCTTTGCTCCCAGTACCCCCTTCTGTGAGTCAAAGTTAGGGCATTTGCAGTGGGTTCAATGCCAACCAGACTGACCTGCCATCTCGGTGAGCTGCTCCTCCTTCTGTCACCGTCTTGACAAAGATGCCAAGTTTTTCTAGGCCCATATCAGCACCGGCTCCCATCCCGATGATGCTGATTCCGAGCCCCTCGGAATCTGAACGAGGGAAAGCAAAAGGTGATTTTCTTAAGAACACCAGGTTCCAGGGGAGTTACCAGAATTAGGTCACAGGGCAAGTTACAGCCCTGGACAGCATAATGCAACAAATACAACAGATAAGCACAAGGATAAGTCAATAAAAAACTCCTTTGAACTACTAAGTCAGACAATCACAATGCTTTTCACACTGTAGATGTAAACTAATAGCAGGGAAAATTTCTCTGCTCATATTGCGGTGCAGCCTGAACATGGACTGGACCACAGGCAAGAAGATCCAAGCATCGCCCATGAAATTAGAAGAAAAGAAGAAGATGAAGAAGAAGAGGAGGAGGAGGAGTTTGGATTTGATATCCTGCTTTATCACTACCCGAAGGAGTCTCAAAGCGGCTAACATTCTCCTTTCCCTTCCTCCCCCACAACAAACACTCTGTGAGGTGAGTGGGGCTGAGAGACTTCAAAGAAGTGTGACTAGCCCAAGGTCACCCAGCAGCTGCATGTAGAGGAGCGGAGACGCGAACCCGGTTCACCAGATTACGAGTCCACTGCTCTTACCACTACACCACACCAAGAAAACCAGGACATGCAAGTTAGGGATGGTTGATGTATCAGTGCTTCAGGTCTTAAGAATTAATGTTCTTTGTGGTAGGATGGAGGAAACATTGCATTAAAGGCCTTTTCCTTATTTGTTGTTTATTTCCCGAGTTGTTTACTTTCCTTGCTTCGACCACATCCCAGTTTCTATGAAAAATTAGCTTTAAAGGTAAGAACCCCCCCCCCCAAAGGATAGAGCAAGGTGGGTGTAACAGGTAGCCAGGCTCTAAATACGATCCTCCTGAGTGGGTGGGTGGGACTTAAGGGAGCATCCCAGGGGTATGAGGACACGTTCTTGAATAAACCCTACCGTTTTCTTTACTCATGGGGATGCAGCTGCTATTTGCTTGAGGCCTAATAGATATTCAATTCCTACAATTTCCAGAGGAGTATACTCATGTGAGCCTGCTGCAGCAAAAACAGCAAAGAGGTACCTCGAAGATTAACCCATTTTATCATGGCATAAGGCAGCAACCTAAGGTCCATGGGCTGGTTCGGGCCCATGAGCTTCCTGGAACTGGCCCATGGCCGTTCTGTGGATCGGCGTGGGAATTTTTTTTCCTCGCCACGGGGACTGACTTCCGGGTCGGAAGAGCACTGGAAATAGTGTGTGTACATGTGCACGGGCGCTCCTCACCCAGAGGAGCACCTGTACGCATGCGTGTACGCTATTTCCGGTGCACTTCCGACCCGGAAGAGCGCCAGAAATAGCTTGAGCGCATGCACGGGTGCGCATGTTCTGGCCCACTGAGAGGTCTGCCGGGGAGTGGACCGGACCAGTCTCAAAAAACGACTCCTGGCGTAAGGTTTCGTAGGGCTGGGTGATATATCACTTGGAACCGGTTTGAAGTCTGTATCGTGATATCAGTTTCATAATTTTAGACCTGGCAATATATTGCGAATCATGATATGTTTGTGTGCCATGCTAAAATCATGGTGCAGGAAGAACTGTGAAGCCAGCGGATGCCTCTACACAGCTCCATCCTTATCTCAGGCATTGTGATATACAGGTACGTTGCGATGTTTAGCTGGCGATATGTCACAAAGTTGACAACCAGATCTCGCCCAGCCCTAGACTTCAGCTCACTTCGTCAGATGCATGGAGTGTGATCCTCATTTGTCAGGTTTTATGCACAAACACAAGCACATACATACATGCACACACACACCCATACAAGTGGTAAAGCTTTGCTGCTAACACAGCTGTGATCATTCCTGCAGAGGAACAGTTTAGCCAATATGGTCAAGGTGTTCGTTACCTCAAGAACAGATAACTTCACAAGTCCATTACAGTGGTACCTTGGTTCTCAAACGCCTTGGTACTCAAACAACTTGGAACCCAAACACTGCAAACCCAGAAGTAAGCGTTCCGGTTTGCGAACTTTTTTCAGAAGCTGAACGTGCTCCGTTTTGAATGTTAAGCTTCCGTTTTGAGTGCCACATTTCCGTTTTGAGTGTGACGCTGAGATCTGTCTGTTTTTGCTATTTATTTTGCGTTTTTGTTGCTTTCTCTCTTTGTTTTGTGTGGAACCCAGTTCAGCTACTGACTGATTGATTGTGTGACTGTAGTACATTGCTTATTGCTTTCATTTTATGGATCCATGGTCTCGTTAGATAGTAAAATTCATGTTATATTGCTGTTCTAGGGGTTGTTTTTAAAAGTCTGGAACGGATTAATCCGTTCTGCATTGCTGTCTATGGGAAAGCGTGCCTTGGTTTTGGAACGCTTTGGTTTTGGAACGGACTTCCAGAAAGGATTAAGTTTGAGAACCAAGGTACCACTGTAGTCCACAAGCTGCCACTAGGCTGCCCATTATGCCACTGGGCTCAGTTCAAGGTTTTTATTTTAGCATTCAAAGCCCTATACAACTTGGAGCCAATTGTGTTCCTCCGATGGGACACGGTTTAGAGTCCCATACGCTTAGATATGCTTGACATCAACTAGATACTAGGATTTTAGTTTTGCGGCTCCAGCTCTATGGAATTAGCACTTGATCTCCTTTCATTTTTACACTTAGGCAGCTATCAAAGAACTTCTCTCTTTTTTTAAACAATGGCTTTCCCTGAAGAGTGACTCAGCCATTTTACACACGACACCTGGATTTTTAAGATCTGCGTTTCAGATGGTTATGCACATTTTTGCTACCTATTTTGTTGCTTTTTAAATATTTCCGTCGCACTGCTTCGAAATCACTTTTTTGGGGAGACAGTTTGTAAATCCTTAAACAAACAAATAAATAAATAAATAAAGAAGGGGAGGGAATGTAAAGGCTGCTGTTAATGACAACGGAATGCAAAATACCGTCTGGGACAATTTAATTAGAATGTAAATGTATGCAAAATTACCCTTCTCAGCAGCAGTAGCTGGTGATAACACAATAATCTCAGCATCCCTGAGTAAATCAGAGCTTAAATGTATGTGGAATGAACACGGCCGTGACACTTCACAGCGGCAGCGGCGGGTGACAACAAAATCATCTGAACATTAGCACTTGCAGTGGGGCTAGGAAACCATTGTCGCTATTCAGGCCCAAATGGAAAGAAATGAACTAGTGGATGCATTGCAATTCAGTGGCCAGGCCATCCCTCAGCTGAAAATCTCTGACAAAGACCTTCCTGGGTGATGTGTGTGTATGAATGTAAAGAAACACCTTACTTTCCCCAGCTGGCTGAATCAACAAATAGGCTCCCACCTTCTCCACTCCAGAAAAAACCATTTTTACCTCACATCTGTACCAGATTTCTCCATTACCTTTATCTAGTTCAACGGGAAAGAGGTCTAGCCTCTCCACCCGCTTCTCGAGTTCATACTCTGCCGAGGCAGCCATGGGATCGACATCTTCGTTCCGCCGGTCATATTCCTCGTTGGAATAGGTGCTAAAAACCTGGACAGAGAGAGAAAAGATATGAACACAATGGCACAATGGAACACCTTAACGGAAGCCAGAGCGCACGGAAATGCTGTTTACCTTCCCGCCGCAGTGGTACCTATTTATCTACTTGCACTGGCATGCTTTCAAACTGCTAGGTTGGCAGGAGCTGGGACAGAGCAACGGAAGCTCACTCTGTCACTGGGATTTGAACCGCCGACCTTCCGATCAGCAAGCTCAAGAGGCTCAGTGGTTTAGACCACAGCGCCAGCCGTGTCCCTGGACTAGATGGGGCACTGGCCTGATCCAGCAACACTCTTCTTATATTCAATTCTCTCTTCTTATGTACACACACACACACACATGCATTGTCCGTTAAGAAAAGCACTTCCCTTTGTTAAGTTCTGTGTTGTGACAGGGAAGTCTCTTTCTCCATTTGCAGTGTGGAAAACACAACTTAGGAAGTCAGGAAGAGATCACAGGAAGGGAAATTCGAGACACTGAACAATGGAGAAGGAAGGTGATTTTGGTGTACTTTGGATGGAGACCTTAGTGACAGCTAAAGCAAGGAGCGCTCAAAATCCTACGCCAAGTCTTTTGCAGAGTAGATAGGTCACTCGGATATCATTCTCAGTGAGCAAGGCCTCATTGTTGTGGCCTTTCAGTGGCCCTCGACAAATGAACAGGGCTTGATTCCTTGTTCTGCTATCTCATATGGCCAAACTGGCTCTTACTTCTTACCTCCTAAGTCAGAATCCACATTTATATGTCCTCTCATATTCACACGAAACAGTCCTTATCCCTGGGATGAATTTGTAATGAATCTGTTCAGTATTTAACCTTTCAGACTCCCCACTCCCATCGTTCTAGAATTGATATTTGCTTTTATTGCAAGCTGACTTCTGGGTCTGCCATACCAAAAGTGCTGGTATATGCTTAAATAAAATTTGTAACTTGTCCTTAATTTGAGCAATACAGGATAAGTGGTGTTAATTTGGTTTGACGTGGTACATTGATTTGGTAAAGTGACTAGTTGTTTGAACGCAAGGTGAATTCAGTTTGCAATGCTTTGACTGCTGCAATGTACTCTATGTGGGGTTACCTTTGAAGGTGACTCAGAAACTACAACTAATCCAGAATGTAGCTGCCAGACTGCTGACTGAGTGCGGCCACTGGGACCATATAACACCGGTCCTGAAAGACCTACGTCGGTTCCCAGTACGTTTCCAAGCACAATTCAAAGTGTTAGAATTTGAGCTGAGGTAGAAAAATGGTGAACTCCTCTCTTTGCTGCTACATTTGTTTTTAGGTAGACACACAACTTTACTAAAACTTTGGACATCTGAATTGTTTTATATGGCGCAGCAATCGCTTCTCTAACCAAGGACCAAAATTAAAGGCTTAAAAATGACCCAAGAAGTTTCTTCTCCAGATGACAGGAGCATCATTCTAGTTGCCTTCTCTTTGTTTTATTGGCTAGATCCACTTCCCTAAATTACTTCATTCATTGGTTTAAAACATTGAAAGGCTGGGGCAGGCTAGTTTCTTGCCGAATGAGTGAGCAGAATTAGCATTTACAGTGGTACCTCGGGATGCAAACAGGATCCGTTCCGGAGCCCCGTTCACATCCCGAACGGAACGCAAGACGTGACGGCGCGTCTGCGCGTGCATCGGTCACGTTTCGCTGCTGCCGCGCATGCACACGACTTCATTTTGAGCGTCCGCGCATGCGCAAGCCACAAAACCCGGAAGTAACGCACTCTGTTACTTCCGGGTTGCCGTGGAGCGCAACTCGAACGCACTCAACCCGAAGCGCATTCAACTTGAGGTATGACTGTACACAATTTTGCCTCATTTCTCTTGTTGTAGAAGGCCCCCCGCAGGCACCCATAGTTTCACTCATGAGTTTGTTTGTTTGTTTTTGTTTGTTTGTTGCAGGGCTCCGTTGCCCTCTGAACAGGCAAAACCTTAGTTACCAGAAAGCGCAATGTAATCATGAATAAGTGATATCTCTTCTCTTGTTTTGCCCCCTCACATCCATCTGTAATTACAACACGAAATTAACTGATGGCATCACTTCCCCAGCAGCTCTGTGCTCGCCTTGATGTGAGTTGCCAACATCGCAGACAGTTGACACCTGAGCACAGATGCAGGGAGGTCACCCCAATCAACCCCTCTACATGATTACAACCGAGACTTGTTTCCATGGCCCAGGTTTGCTGTTTCACTGCACAATTTAGAAACACAGAGTGAATGAATAACCCACCTGGTACTGTATTTAGACCATTCTGTGTAAGCCACAGGTCGCCATCCCAGTGCCTGCGGGCACCAATGTGCCTTTCAGTACCTCTACTGCAGCTCATGAAAGTTCTCCGAAAATATCCTCTCGGAAATCCCCTGTTATGCATTCAGTGGGGTCTGTGCCTGAGCTTGAGTCTGGACTAAGGATTCTGAGCCCCTGTGTTCTGATTCGATACATGATACCCAATCACAGAACATTTCAGGATTTGGGCCTCTGCCATTGGCCCTTAAACTCTGAGTCATGATTCGCAGCTTGGAAGTTTAGACAGCCAATCACGTTGGGAGTGGGAGTGGCCCAGGCCTTCAGAAATGTATATAAGCTGTTGCTTTGCCCCTGTTGTTCAGTTCTGATAGTTCGATAGAAGTTCTTGATGTTATCACTGTGTCTTGACTCGAGGGAACCCACCTACACTTCACACTTCACCCACCATGCATGAGACTGCTTGCTCTTTCCGGTCGGCATCTCCTATATTTAACATGCCTTGCTCAACATGTCCACTTGACCTTCTGTTCTGAACAGAGAGACGCAAAGAGCATGTGGGTGCCTGTTTTCTATTGAGAGCTGCAACAGTACCGTCCAATGCCCTTTTAAAGTGTGTGGGGGGGAGCGTTATTGGGTTGTTTCTATTTTGATTATGTATTTTGTGTTTTTAGATGGTAATTGTATCCTGTGAATCGCCCTGAGACCTGCGGGTATAGGGCAGTATACAGACTTAATAAATAACAACAGCAACATTTTGTCTTCCTGTCTCTTTTTCTGCTCTTTTAAATGTGGCAGCCATTTTACGTTATGCCGTACCCCCTACGTCAGCCATTTTGTGAATGGTGCCCACGGAACTGCCTCAAAATTTCAAATGTACAGTGGTACCTCGGGTTACATACGCTTCAGGTTACAGACTCCGCTAACCCAGAAATAGGACCTCAGGTTAAGAACTTTGCTTCAGGATGAGAACAGAAATCGTGCTCCGGAGGCGCGGTGGCAGCAGGAGGCCCCATTAGCTAAAGTGGTGCTTCAGGTTAAGAACAGTTTCAGGTTAAGAACGGACCTCTGAAATGAATTAAGTACTTAACCTGAGGTACCACTGTACCCAACTGGCCGAACAAACAAGCAAACCTTCTGATGTCTCCAGGCACTGCAAGAAGGAGTTAAATGAACATGTGGAGGAATGGCAGTGGGAACCAGGACTTCAATCTTTTGCTGTTACTTGAATAGTCCTCATTCCCCTTTCTTCCTTAAATGCTCTCTCTTGGGGCCATTCCAAGGCATTTTGCTATCTAGGGCAAAGCACAAGACCAAGTTTTCCCTGATCCACATACAGAACCTGAGTTGATTCATAGGGCAACCTTAATTGACTTGAACGTTACTTCAACACAGGTGACAAGACAGCATCCTCCACTAGCTTAGGAGATGAAGGGCAAGCCGACTGGCACAGCATACACAAAGCAAATGAAATACCGTGAAAATCAGTGAAACAAGGTTTGTAGCCGGCATCCCGTTAAGGCTTTGTTCATTTCTAGGTTTTTCTAATTTTTTTCCTTAAACTTTGGGATTTTTGTTATTTAGTTTAATTCTATAAGATAATTTTTAGTCGATTACTTCTTGTTTCAGGGATTTTCACGGCATTTCATTTGTTTTGTGTAGTTTTCAGTTCCGTGACTGTCTTTTTTCTACTGACTGGTGCAACATAGCTCTTTCCTCCAACGCCTTACTGCCACTCCCCAACCCCCAAGAATGCACCACCTGAGGCAGCAGCTTCACTCTGCCTAATAGCAGGGCCGGCCCAAAATCTCTCCTACATTTGTTCACCCTTTCCTGCCTTCCTTTCATAGATCAAAGGACGAATTCTTTCCCTTTAGCTTTCTCGCTCTTTCCCTTTGACTTCAGAAAGCTCACATCTCCGCCCCGCCAAACACACGCTTTGAGCCCTCCGCAGATCCCGATTTAGCTGCCATCCCTGTACGTACGCTTCCCCACTTAGGAGATTCATCCCCGCCCCTCTGCAACTTCCATCCTCTTCCGCCTCCAATCCTCTCAGGCTCGCTCTATCCTGTAATCAAAGCCGCAAAGGCTGTCACAGCCAGAGACAGAAAGCACGAAAACACCCCACTCCCAAAACCCACGGCGGCATCAATTAAGCTGCCAGGGTAGCCGTTCGGCCTGCCCCTGCCTTGCCTTTGCACCCACCACCTGCGATGCCTAGTCAAGGACAGGGAGTGGGGGGTCCCCACCACACTCAGTCCCATCTATGGATGCAAAGGAACACGGAAAATAAAATAGGAGGAAAACACACGCTTTCTGAGCTCGTGTGTGGGAAGAGAATGGAAGTTTGGAATTAATATGAGTCCTGATTAGCCCCGTCCCCCCTGCCTCTCAGGGTTTAGTAAAACCCTCAGCAGATCCGTTGGGCTCAGAAAATTATTACTCAAAATAGACCTGTCAGGAGATTAAAACGCAGCTGGGAGAGGGAGCGCAAGTGGTTTAGGCGCATTCATGGAATTCCCCCCTAGTTTTTCCTGTTTTTGAACTGTACCCATTGTACAGAAATTGACAACAGGACAGCGAAAATGGATTCTACGCGCCCTAATGGTGGCCATGGGACAAACACTGATGAACTGGAAGAATAAAGATACGGTTCCCCTTAATCAATGGTTTGACAATACGACCACTTTGGCAGCATATGAAAGGACAGCTTGGATAAATACAATGATATCTGGAATCAAGTTACACAGAATATATTAGTTTATTGACAATTATGTGTGTATTTGGCTAATAAGAATATGCACATCTGTATATTATTGAACAATAGTATTTTTCTTTTTTTCACTTTCACTCTTTCCTTTCTTTTTTTCTCACTCTACCTTTTCATAAATGAAATTCTTCTAATGAAATATTAATAATAAGAAGAAAAATCCTATTTTTCCTTAGGAAACTATGGATTTTCCTTTTTCATCCTTCTAGACTGTCATTTTCCTCTCCACTCCCATGTCAAGGGCACTCTTGCCTATACATATGTGGTCTGGAAGGAATTCCCTCTCTCATCAGAATGGGTAATAGTCACCTTTATTTCATCATTTCATTCTCTAATAATACATAGCTGGGCTCACTTATGTGAGCCATCTCTTTACACAGTCTGAGGGGATTCCTGATGCAACACCACCTTCTCTGCTCAAGTGATTAAAAATATGGCACCCACCAACACATCCTGCTGCGCCCACAACAGGTTTCAGTAAATATCTCCTCAGAAATCCACAATGCATGAGAGATTGTTGGCTCTTGCTGTTCAGTTCGTGTTAGCACTGACTTGGCCTCTCCTACACTCAACACATCCTCTTAAACCTTCACCGGATGCCAGGATTTGCTGCCCACCCTCTCATCTGTTCCAAACACAACATGTACGGCTAATCTATGAGGAGGGGTACATGCAGTGCCAGATTTACATATAAGCTAAACAAGCTATGGCTTAGGGCCCCACTCTCTTGGAAGCCCTGAAAAAATTTAAAGGGAAACAAAACTGGATGTACATTTCCAAAATATAAGATTAAAATAAAATAAAATAAAACCTACATATAGCAACAGTGCTTTGTGTTTTGTAGGCTCCTATGGTGTAAGTGAGGGACGCAGGTGGTGCTGTGGGTTAAACCACAGAGCCTAGGACTTGTCGATCAGAAGGTCGGCGGTTCGAATCCCCGTGACGGGGTGAGCTCCCGTTGCTCGGTACCTGCTCCTGCCAACCTAGCAGTTCGAAAGCACGTCAAAGTGCAAGTGGATAAATAGGTACCTCTCCATCGGGAAGGTAAACGGCGTTTCCGTGCGCTGCTCCAGTTCGCCAGAAGCGGCTTAGTCATGCTGGCCACATGACCCGGAAGCTGTACGCTGGCTCCCTCGGCCAATAAAGCAAGATGAGCGCCGCAACCCCAGAGTCAGTCACGACTGGACCTAATGGTCAGGGGTCCCTTTACCTTTATGATGTAAGTAATGGCCTGCTAGCCTGCTCCCTAAAATATCACTGGTTTGCTCATTTCTATATACTGCATGGTGGTACCTTGGTTCTCAAACTTAATCCGTTCCGGAAGTCTGTTCCAAAACCAATTTCACTATTAATATACTGTACTTCTTCTTAATTGTATTTCAGTTCAACAATTACTTTGAAAAAATACATATTTTGTTACGTGCAAATGGCTTTAGACCTATTAGGTCCATACATTGCCATATAGCATATATTCAACAACAAAAAACAGCGACCATTTGTTGTTGACAAAGGACCGCAGGACATATAAGGGCCCCATTACCTTCAGTAGCTTAAGGCCTCATCAAACCTAAATCTGGCCCTGTGTGCATGTAGGTCTCTTTTCTGCTCTTTCAGAGGTGGCATCTTGGTTATTCCATGCCCTCATGGCAGCCATTTTCTGTTATGCCAACTTTTGTGAAGAAACCAGAAGCTTTTCTATTAGGAACCAACATCCCAAAGGATCAGAAAGGACTTTTTATGTGTGGAACAACAGCCGTCCGGATGCTACTAGCGCGAGTTGGAAAGAAGGCAAGGTACCTACCAGAGAGGAATGGCAAACCAAGCTTATGGACTACGCTGAGATAGCAAAGCTGACTGGAAAACTCAGAAACCAAGAGGAGAAAAACTTTATAAAAGAATGGGGGGAAATTACAAGTTACCTAGGAGACCACTGTAAGCAGATGGAAACAAGAGCAGGATTTTGACTCACTTGTAGTGAAAAAAATACTATGGATAATATGGTTTGATGTAAGAATTGGAGTATGGATGAATATGTAGCTGCAGATGCTTAAAATAAGACTCCAAGGAAGGGATGGGGGGAGTCTCCAGATTCAGAGAATCTCTTGATACAGATATGTTTTTACTAGTTTGTGTTTATTTGAACTTTGTATTTGTAAGACCAATAAAAAGGAATTGTGTACACACACACACACACACACAGTGGTACCCCGGGTTACATACGCTTCAGGTTACATACGCTTCAGGTTACAGATTTCGCTAACCCAGAAATAGTACCTCAGGTTAAGAACTTTGCTTCAGGATGAGAACAGAAATCGCACGGCGGCAGTGGGAGGCCCCATTAGCTAAAGTGGTGCTTCAGGTTAAGAACAGTTTCAGGTTAAGAATGGTCCTCCAGAACGAATTAAGTTCTTAACTCAAGGTACCACTACACACACACACACACACACACACACATCCCACAATGCCCTCGTGCATTGTGCAGGGCATCGTGAGAAATCACCATGGCTCATGGCTACGTTTAGGGCTGACCTGCGCATTCTCCGCTCTCACTTGAAGTTCACGTCTGTCGGCTCATATATACGCAGCCTGCTCGTACGAAGTTGTGCAACGGATGAAAAGAGAAATGGTGCAGTACCAACACTTCTGTGAACGCGGCACGTCTGTGTCTTGTTTCCTTGTTCTGTGTCAGGGTGGGAGGAGACCAAGGGCCACATTCCCCTCTGGGCAGCCTCCCAAGAGCCGGTATGCCATGTGAATTTTGCTTTTGTATCCTAGGCTGATTTCTTCACACACAACCAAACACATAATCTGTTAAGTTGTGGGTGAACATATCAGACGACACAGCAATTCTTCAAACAGCTCTTGTTTATCCACAGGCCAGAACAGAACTGAACTGCAGGGTTCAGCCAGCTTGCTTATATAGAGCTCCACTACAACACAACAGTAACAATTTTCTGTAACTATCCAATCACTGAATGTCACTTTCAATTCCTTATTTGCATAAGTGGACCTGAGTGAAAACTATCTACAGTATCCCCCTGCTGGCCCAGGGTGAGAACTTCAGTACATAACACAATCCTTCATCCAGGTAAGCAAGAAGCATTCTCAGAGTTCAGGGACACATTCCAGCCTGGCTAAAACACTCACCCCTGCTCTGTTGCCTCATAAAGTAACCTGTTTTACTGAGTCCGGTACTTCCTTGTAAAGGTAAAAAGGTCAAGGACCCCTGGATGGTTAAGTCCAGTCAAAGGTGACTATGGGGTTGCGGCGCTCATCTCGCTTTCAGGCCGAGGGAGCTGGCGTTTGTCCACAGGCAGCTTTCCGGGTCATGTGGCCAGCATGGCTAAACTGCTTCTGGTGCAACGGGACACCGTGATGGAAGCCAGAGCACACGGAAACGCCGTTTACCTTCCCGCCACAGCGGTACCTATTTACAGTGGTTGCGAACTTAATTCGTTTCGGAAGTGTCCCACTTTTCCTTAGGATGTCCCTATTTTCGTCAGAGAAATGTTGGAGGTTATGGAGTTATGCGACCCCCAAGCCAAAACATCTGAAGGCAGCCCGTACAGTGGTTTAGGAACTTAATTTGTTCTGGAGGTCCGTTCTTAACCTGAAACCATTCTTAACCTGAGGTACCACTTTAGCTAATGGGGCCTTCCTCTGCCGCGCAATTTCTGTTATCATCCTGAGGTAAAGTTCTTAACCCGAGGTACTACTTCCGGGTTAGCGGAGTCTGTAACCCAAAGTGTTTGTAACCCGAGGTGTTTGTAACCCGAGGTACCACTGTATCTACTTGCACTGGTGTGCTTTCAAACTGGTGGGTTGGCAGGAGCTGGGACAGAGCAACGGGAGCTCACCCTGTCGCGGGGATTCGACTGCTCACACAAGCAGCTCTTAAACGCACATAACACCAGTTCAATTCACGGCGCACAGGTACACTAATGGCTATTGCCCCCGATGGACAAATGGAGCCTCTGTATTCAGAGGTAATCTACCTCCGAGGACCAGGCGCCGGGCAGAAGCAGCAACTCGAAGGTGGCGACCTCCTTTGCGCCTTGCTTGGAAGCTTCCCAGAGGCTGGTTGCTATTGGAAACGGAATGCTGAGCGAGGTGGATCTGGTGGTAATCCAGCGAGGCAATTACAGAGTTCTTAACATTTATTGCATAGCTCAGCCCCCTAGACATAGCGGGGAAGTAAGTGTCTGGCAAAGCAGGAACCCAGACCAGACCAAGCAATTGGACATCACTACTTGCGGCTTTTATGTGCTCTGCGTAGTCATGATATGGGTGGATTTTCACACTCGCTGCGAAAAGACGGCTTGCTCCATAGTGAAGGACCTTCCCTTGCCAAGGAGGTACCCCAAAGCCCGAGAATCTTGCAGAAACAGACTGGTTGGGATTATAGACTCAAAGATTCAGAAGCTGCGCCCACCCATTCCCTCTCTGGCACACGCCCTGCAAATTAACACTCGGCAGCTTCCTTTGTTGTGTTGTTTTCAGCACCTGCCCAAAATACTTCTTTGTTTAGGCAAGGCTAGCCAGAAATACAGTGGTACCTCGGGTTAAGAACTTAATTCGTTCTGGAGGTCCGTTCTTAACCTGAAATGGTTCTTAACACGAGGTACCACTTTAGCTAATGGGGCCTCCCACTGCCGCCGCTGCACGATTTCTGTTCTCATCCTGAAGCAAAGTTCTTAATCCGAGATACTATTTCTGGGTTAGTGGAGTCTGTAACCTGAAGCATCTGTAACCTGAAGTGTCTGTAACCCGAGGTACCACTGTATAATGTTAATACATAATTTTAACACGTCATTTTATTGTGTCTATTTTATTTAAAATTCCTGGTTTCATATTTCAAATCTTGCGCAACTTTCGATTTTATCGGTACCTTTTAATGGATGTTTAAAATACGTTTTAATGGATGTTTAAAATGTCACGTGCCCTGCTTAAGAGGTTTTGGATACAAATCTTGTTAACTAAAAATAAATGAAAGAAAAAATCTTACCCGTCACAGACCAGCCTCTCTCTTCTGCATTTTATCCTTCAAAATTTCCCATTATGGCGTACAGTCGTACCTCGGAAGTCGAATGCCTTGCGAGATGAACGTTTTGGTTCCCAAACGCCGCAAACCTGGAAGTGACTGTTCCGGTTTGTGAATGTTCTTTGGAACCCAAACATCCGTCGCAGCTACCAATTGTCTGCAGGAGCTTCCTGCAGCCAATCACAAGCTGCATCTTGGTTTCTGAATGTTTTGGAAGTTGAACAGACTTCCGGAATGGATTCCGTTCTACTTCCGAGGTATGACTGTACTATGAACAGAGAGAATTGGGCAAGGAGCTTGCAGAGCC
Source organism: Podarcis siculus (assembly GCA_034642415.1). NCBI lineage: Eukaryota > Metazoa > Chordata > Lepidosauria > Squamata > Lacertidae > Podarcis > Podarcis siculus. The sequence goes on from JAXCMG010000034.1 coordinate 1,709,215, forward strand.
AATGGCAAAAAGTATAAAAACAGATGGGCTGACAATTCAACTCTGGCTGTCTAAGGACATGAACATAATAAGAGAGTGCTGGATCAGGCCAAGGCCCATCTAGTCCAACAATCTGTTCTCATGGTGGCCTATGGGGAGCCTGTAAGCAGAATCTGAATACAATAGCACGCTCCCTGCAGGGGATTCCCAGCAACTGTCATTCAAACTGTGGAGGCAGAATATAGCCACTGTGGCAATAATAATAATAATTTATATGCCATTCATCTAACTGGATTACCCCAGCCACTCTGGACAGCTCCCAACAAATTAAAACACAATAAAACATCAAACATTAAAAACTTCCCTAAACAGGGCTGCCTTCAGATGTCTTCTGAAAGTCAGATAGTTGTTTATTTCCTTGACATCTGGGTGGGCGCCATTACCGAGAAGCCCCTCTGCCTGGTTCCCTGTAACTTTGCTTCTTGCAAATGAGAGAACCACCAGAAGTGTTCAGGCTGAATGTGTCTGGAACTCAGCGTCCAGGCTGAATGGTGGGGGTAGAGATGCTCCTTCAGGTATGCAGGGTCAAAGCTGTTTAGGGCTTCAAATTAGGTCAGCACCAACACTTTGAATTGTGCTTGGAAACGTACTGGGACCCAACATAGATCCTTTGAGATCCTTAGTAGTCTTAGTGGCTGGGGAAACCCAGCGAGATGGGCGGGATATAAATAATAGAATTATTGTTATTGTTATTGCTGCCTAATTCTCCGTGAATTTGTCTGATCCTCTTTTAAAGCCATCTGATAAAGCCATGATAATAACGATCATGAACCTACTTTTAAAATAAAAATATGTATAATTGCAAGATATAAAGTTATGATGTAAAGATATACTTGTGAGTATTAAAGGAAAACCAATAATAATAATAATAATAATAATAATAATAATAAAGACAGGCCACAGGGAAAACCTCGACATCTCAAAGGTGGAAGCGAAAGTAGCCAGATGTCTCTCCAAACCCCCTTGGGGTGGAAGAGGCCTGGTCTTTGCTGCATCCGGTCAATCTGGAATGGCCTCGTGCTCCATCTCTTGTCCTCCACCCCCATCCTGACAGATGACTCCTCTCGCCTTTCCCTGGAACAGCGAAGAACTGAGCTGAGCTGTACCAAAAAACTCTGCCCACTCACAAGCTGCCAAGCAGTGTGCCAACCTGCCAAGCAGTGCCGTGACTCAGCAGGCACACATATGGTGGAAGTCACGCCTGCGAGCTAACGGAGGCCAGGACATCTTCAGGAATCCAGACCAGGATTCCTACCCAATGGCACTGAGGTGGCAAAACAAGAATGGGGGAACCACACACACACACACACAAATTGTGGGTGCTTAGCACCCACAATGCAGGGTTCCAATGTGACTTCCAATTTCTACTGGAAGTTGAGTCAGGGCTCTGACCTCCCAGATGACGTCAGAGGCCCTGCCAGGCCTCCAAATGTGATTTCCGGTAGAAACAGGAAGTTGCGCAGGAGGTCTCATGAGGCCTCAGACTTAATAATAATAATTTATTATATATACCCCCGCCCATCTGGCTGGGCTTCCCCAGCCACTCTGGGCAGCTTCCAACAAAATATTAAAATACAGTAATGCATCAAACATTAAAAGCTTCCCTAAACAGGGCTGCCTTCAGGTGTCTTCCAAAAGTCTGGTAGTTGTTGTTCTCTTTGACATCTGGTGGGAGGGCGTTCCACAGGGCGGGTGCCACCACCGAGAAGGCCCTCTGCCTGGTTCCCTGTAACTTGGCTTCTCGCAGTGAGGGAACCACCAGAAGGCCGTCGGCACTGGACCTCAGTGTCCGGGTAGACCCTATGAGGCCTCAGAAGCACCACTGGGCCACCGACGCAACGTGATGTCATAACATTACGTTACATCACGGGCACCATTGGGCACCCATAACCTGAGGCTCAAGTCAGCACCCCTGAATGCCATTCATTAGTGATGCCTCTGCAACTGGGTGCAAAATGCATGGAATTAAAGAACAGGGTACCTCTGAGTGCCTGTTGAGCCGAGTAATCTGTTTGCAGAACTGAAAAACAGTTCTCTGTCCTTTTACAAGAAAGTCTGTTCTTGGTAAGCTTCCTTCATTTCAAGTAGCCTAATTTAGGTGGGGTAGTTGGCTTGTTGTTGCTATTGTTAAACAGCTGGATAAACCCATGCCCTAAACGCCCTCGGTCCAGTATATCTGAAGGAGCGTCTCCACCCCCATCATTCTACCCGGACACTGAGGTCCAGCGCCAAGGGCCTTCTGGTGGTTTCCTCGCTGCGAGAAGCCAAGTTACAGGAAACCAGGCAGAGGGCCTTCTCGGTAGTGGCACCCGCCTGTGGAACACCCTCCCACGAGATGTCAAAGAGAAAAACAACTACCAGACTTTTAGAAGACATCTGAAGGCACACCTCTTTAGGGAAGCTTTTAATGTTTGATGCATTACTGTATTTTAATATTTTGTTGGAAGCTGTCCAGAGTGGCTGGGGAAGCCCAGCCAGATGGGCGGGGGTATATATAATAAATTATTATTACTTTTATTATTATTATCTACTGCAAACTACCTGGAGATCTACCTTCTGCGAGGAACAGGTGGATCTGTCCATCTCACTTTCGCCCTTTTCCTGCCTTTACTTCTCCACATTCTGACATCAGTTTGCAACTATTAAAAACAGAAATTTGCACTAAAATACTGCATTCATGAAGACATGTCAGTATTTTATTGCAAATTTCTCCTAAGAGACAAATTTGCCTAATATATGCATTTCTGCGAGCAGTTTACCCTACTATGCAATGGATCTCTGTTGTTTTTACTAGAAGATTCATTTCTATGCATGCTTTACTTAGTAGATGCATTTCTGTATGCATTATTTAGGTTTACACCTTAGCCTTTCCTTCTCCTGAAGATATTCAGCTAGGCAGCAGAGGTTTAGGATCAGAGTTTTCCTTCTCCTAGACTCCATCTGCCCCTCACTTCCTCCTACAACTTGTGAAGAAGATGCCTTCTTGACTGTTGGACCCGCTATTGGTCTCGTCCGCTCAATCCGCCTGAGCCTGTCTTTGAATGCAGAGGAATATATATATATGTAAAGTAAACACATATAAACAGATGCTGGAGCAACCATTTGTTCAACTTTGGTATAATCAGATGCTACAGGAAGCCCTGGCACAGCCTTACTCATTGCATTTTTGTGGCTGATAAGCATATTTTTGCAACGCAGCACTCAGACAAAACGGGAAGCAGTGGCAGGTGTGAGGGCGGAAGTTGCTTGCTTGCTTACTTACTTACTTAGAAACTTACTCTGCTTTTCCAACATTTGCTTCTGGGTCAATGACCTGCCTGTGCTGCAAACAACAACAACACGGCTTTGATGATCCAGTCACCCAAAGTTTGGTGCTTCACTGGATGTCCAAGAGTTACGAGGAAGAAAACAACATTTCTCTCTTCACCTTCTCCACCAGAGTCCCTGCACCTGTGCAAACTCAGATCCCCACGCCCGTCCCGAACCTCATCCCCAAGCATGTACTTTGCATGTGACTGTGGCATCCCTGATGCTGCAACATAAGAGGCGGAATGGGACGCAGGTGGCGTTGTGGGTTAAACCAAAGAGCCTAGGACTTGCCGATCAGAAGGTCGGTGGTTCGAATCCCCGCAACGGGGTGAGCTCCCGTTGCTTGGTCCCTGCTCCTGCCAACCTAGCAGTTCGAAAGCATGTCAAAGTGCAAGTAGATAAATAGGTACCACTTCGGCGGGAAGGTAAATGGCGTTTCCGTGCGCTGCTCTGGTTCACCAGAAGCGGCTTAGTCATGCTGGCCACATGACCCGGAAGCTGTATGCTGGCTCCCTTGGCCAGTAAAGCGAGATGTGCACCGCAACCCCAGAGTCATCCACAACTGGACCTCATGGTCAGGGGTCCCTTTACCTTTAAGAGGCAGAACACTTTAAATGGTGCCTGCCAAGGAACCAGAGGAAATTGCTTCGCCTTGCAAGATGTAGCGTGTCTTATCAAGGGTTGGTGAGATACTGAAAGCAAAATAGAAAAGGGAGGTGCACCACGCACAGCTCACGCCAGCAGCACTGCTGGCCTTGCACTATGACAGTTGAAAAGTTATTTTATATCCCATGTGGGTGACCTTTCGGGACCTTCATCCTCCAGCAGCAGCAGCAGAACCCCCATTCCTGGTTTCCTTTTGCACACCAGCTTTGCTTTGGGAAGAGACAATATCCCTAAATGAAGCAGCTGAGCCTGGACCGGACATGTGTACTCGAATGATGAAGCAGCACAGGAGGGGGCGGGCAAAGTGAGGCAGGATTTTACTTGTGCATAACCTAGACAAAAGGATGGAGGGGGGAGTATCGATCTCAGCCAGCTGTCCATGCGTAGATGCTCCAATAATACTGCTAATTCCCCTGACCCTGCCCCCCTCTTGCTGCCCTGCGCACCATCTCTTGTAAACAAGCCACGGTCAGTTTCAATTCGAATCACCAGAGAGGCATCCTTTCGCCGTTTCCCATGGACGCGGTTTGCAAAGACAGCAGCCATAATCTCCTGCACAGGAAAAGCGGCCCTGTTGCATTGCCCCGAATGTCCCATTTGCATGGGAAATGGGGATAACAAAATATACCATCCAGCCCAGATACTGAGGTCCAGCTCTGAGGACCTTCTAGCGCAGGGGTAAGCAAACTTTTTCAGCAGGGGGCCCGCTCATTGTCCCTCAGACCTTGTGGGGGGCCAGACTATATTTGGGGAGAGAGAATGAATTTCTATGCCCCACAAATAACCCAGAGATGCATTTTAAATAAAAGCACACATTCTACTCATGTAAAAACACCAGGCCGGCCCCACAAATAACCCAGAGATGCATTTTAAATAAAAGGACACATTCTACTCATGTAAAAACATGCTGATTCCTGGACCGTCTGTGGGCCGGATTTAGAAGGCGGGTGGGCCGGATCCGGCCCCCGGGCCTTAGTTTGCCTACCCATGTTCTAGCGGTTCCCTTACTTTGAGACATGAAGCTACAAGGAACCAGGCAGAGGGCCTTCTCGGTAGTGGCACCTGCCCTGTGGAACGCACTCCCACCAGGTACCAAACAGATAAACAACTATCTAACTTTCAGAAGACATCTGAAGGCAGCCCTGTTCAGGAAAGTTTTTAACAGTTGATGTTTTACTGTGTTTTTAATATTTTGTTGGGAGCTGCCCAGAGTGGCTAGGCAATCCAGTCAGATAGGCAGCATATGAATAACAAAATTATAATTGTATCTGGTGGCTCTGATCAGGAATCCACTTAACTATCACAGCTCATCAAGCTGCACGTACTTATTATGGACTATTAAGTCTGCTTTGAATGCTAGGGTTGTCCCACGGACAACTGAGGTAACTATCAAGGAGAGAGTGCTTCTGAGCATGAGAGGAATGCCCCGTAGATATCCAGAGACAAGCTTTAACAGCATGGACTTAGGATTTAGGGTAGCACGACCGGTTCCCTCGCACTGGGCGCCAAGCCAAAGTGGGCACCACAGGGCGTGACAACCATGACATACTGCATGCGCAGAACAGAAGGCAAAAGGAGGGGGGTGACAAATTTTGGCCTTGCACAGGGCACCATTGAAATTTGAAAGACCAAAGTCCGCTCCTGGCATGGACTTGGAGGATGAGGGCTTTAAGATCAGAGGGTTTGTGATTCGCAGGCAAGTCTGATCTGGGCACCTATCGTTTCTGACAAATCAAACGCTTGACCCAAATGGAGAACTTGTTGTTAAATGCCAAGGCTGAGCTTTGACATGGGAGGTCACAATCAAAAGACTGCCTCTGGGCGTAGACAGAGTTTGCTTTCAAAACACACACACACACAACCACCTCTGCACCCTGGGAGTAAGAGGACGTGACTTCTTTCTTTAGAGGCCTGAGCCCCCACCCTGCAGCACCTTAGCTCAGTGGCAGAGCAACTGTCTCACATACAGAAGGTTGCAGGTTCAAGCCCTGGC
>JAXCMG010000034.1:1715231-1750351 GCA_034642415.1 Podarcis siculus
GAGAGAGCTTGGTCTGAAACCCTGGAGAGCCATTGCCAGTCTGAGTAGTAATAATAATAATAATAATAATAATAATTTATTATTTATACCCCACCCATCTGGCTGGGTTTCCCCAGCCACTCTGGGTGGCTTCCAGCAGAATATTAAAATAAGCAGATAAAAAAATCAAACATTAAAAACTTCCCTAAACAAGGCTGCCTTCAGATGTCTTTTAAAAGTCAGGTAGTTGTTTATTTCCTTGACATCTGGTGGGAGGGTGTTCCACAGGGCAGGTGCCACTACTGAGAAGGCCCTCTGCCTGGTTCTCTGCAACCTCACTTCTTGCAGGGAGGCAACTGCCAGAAGGCCCTCAGAGCTGGACCTCAGTGTCTGGGCTGAGTGATGGGGGTGGAGACTCTTCTTCAGCTATGCTGGACCGAGGCTGTTTAGGGCCTTAAAGGTCAGCACCAACACTTTGAATTGTGCTCAGAAACATACTGGGAGCCAATGTAGGTCTTTCAGGACTGGTGTTATGTCAACTCGGCGGCCGCTCCCAGTCACCAGTCTCACTGCCACATTCTGGATTAGTTGTAGCTTCCAGGTCACCTCCAAAGGTAGCCCCACGTGGAGTGCATTGCAGTAGACAATTCTAAGCTGTGGTGTGGCTCAATATAAGGCAAGTATGGATCACAATGGAACCCTCATGCACAAAGTAGGGAGAGAGTCAAAAGGACTAGTACCACGTTTTGTGGTGTTTGTGTGTCCCAACACCTTCTCTTTGTACGTCCAGCAAAACCATGGAGCATCGTTACAGATAGAATGTATAGTTTGGAAACAGAAAACAAGGTTCTCCTTTCACAGTGATCTCCCTCTCCTCCTCCACCCTGTTACCCCTTCTTATCTGCCTTCCCCGCTCTTGAGAATTCCTATTGTTGCCATTTTCCTCTGCGCCGGTTTGCACAAAATGAACTTCATGGCACTTCTTCGCGTACAGCACCTGCCCCCTCTGCTTTGGGAGGCGAAAGAGAAACAGCTTCGTCCATCTCTCAACAGCCCCCTCCCCCCATTGTACCACGTCCCCACTCCCCACCTGATCTCCATGGGCCCCTCTATCTGAGCACCCTCCACCTCATCCATCTTGAGCTACAACAAATGCCACAGACATGGGAGCAGTGAGCAAGGTGGAGAAGGCGGAGAGAGGGTCAGTTGCAAGGTCACAATTATACCAGGAACCTGAATGGTTCAGCTATTGGTCTTGTCCCTATGCTTCAAGTCTGCTTAAAACAAAATAAAAAAAGTGTAAAGTAACATAGGTATCTGTATAAACTCATTCTTCACCTTTTCACACACACAGTATTATGAGCATGTTAACAACCTCTGTAAAACTGGTCCAGGGAGTTGGTGATGTCACAGATGCTGGCCAATAAGTAGCTTTGATGGCGGTCTGTTCTTCCCCTTATAAACGTACAGTGCATTGTTTTACTGCAAGGGTGAATGACGTAGAAAAGGGGTCTTGGCACTGCACAAAATGTTTTCAAACTGTATCCTCTGCTCTTCAAATGCCGCATTTGGCCTTCACTATTCTGCTGATGAGTCTATGCTTCAGTCAAGCACGGCGGAGAAATCTCCTAAGCATCATGGATGGGACAATGAAGCTGATTAATGGGTAATTAGTTGCAACAAGATGCCATTTGGCAGGCCAAACATACCTGGGAATCTCTCGGCAGCTGAAGACATTCTCCAGGTTTACATTTGTAAGAAGAGTTTTGGTTTGCTGTGTGTGGAGCTGATCAAAATTTAGGTGACCTGAACAAAATCCATATTACGGGGTCACAAGGTGTTTGCTGCTTGACAGATCATGACCCGGTTCACATGAACCTATCTTGGCTTACATTAGCTTCGTGTAGCATCCGCTCCTTCCTCCCTTTTCTCAATACACCAGAAATAAACCCAGAGCTCTTTAAGTAACCATAGTTTCATTTTACATCCAAACCAGGACTCTATGGTTATAAGCCTCGGAAGATGCCAGAATCTCAAAGGAACTGTGTGTGTGTTATTATCATGGCTTGTTTTGAGGCTGATAACCACAGTTTCCCAGTTCAGACGAAACAGGAGACTATGGTTAATTGAATGCTGCACCAAGGCACACCAAGAAGAGAGGAGGGAAGGGGTGGCATGTGGAGCCAGAATCGTTGTTTGCATCTTGGCTTATTAAGCCGAGATATAATAATCCGAACTGGGCAAATAACTGAGGAGACCGCAGATTTATAAAGGTCACTATCCAAAGGACTGAATGACCAGTTTCATCATTCTGGCCAGGTTCTGGATTTGTGAAAGAACAGTGCCTTCCTCCCCAAGCTAAACTACTTTTGAAACTCAGGTGAGTCTGAATCTAGGATATGGTGGGAGTCTGTTATTTTAAAAAGAAAGGCTCCCTCAGGCTTCTGCTTGAAGTAGCTGCCTGGATCTCAGTCAACAAGATTATTTCAAGGACGCCACAAGCTACTAGGGAAGGGAGCTGACCAGATGCTAGAGCATATGCCTTGCTTGTAAAAGGTCCTCAGTTATACCCCCAGTATCTCCAAGCCTGGCTGCGAAAGACTCTCCTGCGTGGAAACCTGGAAACTTTCTGCCGGCCAGGATCAACAATGCTGAGGTTAGATGGACCAAATCGTCTGTGACTTGGTAGAAAGCAGCTTCCTGGCATAGGGGCCAACTCTATGGGGCCCAGACCCCTTCAGCATCCCCCCCCCAAAAAATTTCCCCCCCCAACTGACGGTGCTGAAAGCTCTCTCAAAGGTGCGTGTGTTCAGAAAAAAGCATATTCTATTTTCCCTCCCCTTCAAGGTCCTTTGCTGCCGCCACTTTGTGATAGCGCAAGTAAAGACACCTGATTGCCCACTCGCCCCCCTCTCTCCAGGGGTGAACTCCTTCCTATCCTCTGACAGCCTTGGCATGGACCTAATGCCCCGTGATCCCCCCGCCACAGAGGGGACTTGTCTGTCACTTGCTGGCATCTAAGCAGAGAGACGAGGGTGCAGTGTGAGGGCTGTTCCTGCCTTTGTCCCCCCGCAAGCCCCCTGGCTCAGCCTCTCAGCGCCAGACCCAGCTCGGACAGTGATGCCTCTCATGCCCAGAGCCTGACTGCCTGGGCCTTGAAGACCAGAAGAGAGAGGAAGGCAGCGCAGCCTCACACTCAGCTGTGCTTACTTGGCTCCAGCCTCCCTCGATGCCTCCATCCTTCTGGTGAACTTGCAGCAGGGGACAGCCCCCCAGTATTCTATTCAAGTTGCTGCCACAACTTCCTGGGTTCCCGTGACCCAGAGATTAGCACAGAGCACACAAGACACATGACATCTGGTACGCAGGCTGAAACCTTACCTCCCCCAAGACTCACCAGAGTGGTGCATGCTCTGGTTATCTCCTGCTTGGACTACTGCAACACGCTCTACGTGGGGCTACCTTTGAAGGTGACCCGGAAACTACAACTAATCCAGAATGCGGCAATGAGACTGGTGACTGCGAGTGGCCACTGACACCATATAACACCAGTCCTCAAAGACCTACATTGCCTCCCAGGACATTTCTGAGCACAATTCAAAGTGTTGGTGCTGACCATGAAAGCGCTAAACGACCTCGGCCCAGGATACCTGAAGGAGCGTCTCCACTCCCATCATTCAAACCAGACACTGAGGTCCAGCTCCAAGGGCCTTCTGGCGGTTCCCTCACTGTGAGAAGTGAGGTTACAGGGAACCCAGGCAGAGGGCCTTCTCAGTAGTGGCTCTCACCCTGTGGAACGCCCTCCCATCAGATGTCAAGGAAATAAACAACTCTCTGACTTTTAGAAGACATCTGAAGGCAGCCCTGTTTAGGGAAGTTTTTAATGTTTCATGTTTTATTATGTCTTTAATATTCTGTTGGGAGCCGCTCAGAGTGGCTGGGGAAACCCAGCCAGATTTGCTGGGTATAAATAAAAAATTATTATTATTATTACTCCTGAACTGTGGTGCCTCCACACCTTGGTGACGACTGACCAAGTGGTCAAAAGCAATGTGGCTGGAGGTGGTGGATGCCTAGGAGAAACAGCAAAAGGATTAACCCCCGCAAACATCTGCTGTTTCAAGCCTTCAGATGCCCTCCCAAGGGGGGCTCTGCAACAAAAATGTCATTCTGACCTAAGTCTCCGCATAGCAACTAAAAAGCAGCATCTTCTCTCCACAACACTAACTCAGAAATACAATTATTTAAAGAAAGAAAACTTGCCCTTTGTCTTTCTGAAAGCTCTCTCAAAGCTGTGCGTGTTCAGAAAAAAAGCATATTCTATTTTCCCTCCCCTTCACGGTCTGTGGCACCATTAGGGCAGGATTTTGGGGGAGAATACTGGAGCCCCACGAAGCAAAACAAGCAGGAGCCCCAACCCAAGCAACAACAACCACACAGTAGGGCTGGCTTAGCACATGTTGAAGTCAATGAAATAATGCACAGATGGGGTCCATTCACACATCACCCCCTTGACACTCAGGCAAGTTTTGCATAAGAACTCAATGCACCAATTTATATATACAGTAGCAAATTTAGGTACCATGTCTAGAGTTGAGATATGATACATCTGACTGTAGTGGAGAAGAGGGCGAGTATGGCCTGCATCCCTGCTCATTCCGTGCTCCTAACTGTTGATGGGGAAATCCAAGTTCCCTGACAGTTCTCCCTTCTCGTTGTCCTTCCAGCCGGACTTACAAAGGGCAGTTCTTCAAACAGAGGACTGTCCTCTGTAAGGTAGGGCACCTTCAAAGGGGACGGGGAGGGCATTCGAGTGCAGTGTCTAAAATTACCTAACTGCAGTGCTGTTCACAATCACCAAAGGCACGCTGTCCCTTTCCTCAGGGTTGGATAGAGGGCTGCCAGCTCCCTTTCGGACCGCTGACCTTCCTGAAACCAAGGTGTTGTATGTGTGGTTTCATGACTGAGTAAGATGCAAGGGCGGCCTGGTTCTGTGTCCAGACAGAGAGCTAGCGGCGGTGAACTGGGGAGCCTGCTGGACCAGGAAACCTGGGAGAGCAGGGTTCGAATCCCCTCTTGGCTGTGAAGCTCACTGGGTGACCTTGGGCTGATCGCTGCCTTTCTGTCTAAGCCATGGGTAGGCAAACTAAAGGCCTGGGGGCTGGATCCGGCCCAACCGCCTTCTAAATCCAGCCTGCGGACATTCCAGGAATCAGTGTGTTTTTACATGAGTAGAATACATCCTTTTATTTAAAATGCATCTCTGGGTTATTTGTGGGGCCTGCCTGAAGTTTTTACATGCGTAGAATGTGTGCTTTTATTTAAAATGCATCTGTGGGTTATTTGTGGGGCATATGAATTCGTCCATTCCCCCCCCCCCCAAAAAAATAGTCTGGCCCCCCACAAGGTCTGAGGGACAGCGGATTGGCCCCCTGCTGAAAAAGTTTGCTGACCCCTGGTCTAAGCTCCCTCGCAGTGCTGTTGTGAGGGTAAAATGGGGGGGGAGGGAAACCGTGTACGCCGCCTTGAGGCCCTCAGGAAGAAAGCTTGGGTGGAATCATAGAATTGTAGATATGGAAGCAGCCGCAAGGGGTTAACTAGTTCAAACCCCTGTAATCCAGGAAACCTTCACCCAACGCGGGACTCGAACCCACAGCCTTGGGATGAAGAGTCTCATGCTCTACCGCCTGAGCAGTGTAAAAACAAAAAAAAACCCCAAATATCGCCATGAAACAGTGCTGAATTCGCTCCTCAAAAAGCTATGGGTAGGCTGTGTGTGTGTTGACGCTCCTACTTGTCTGACGGTGCTGAGAGACGCTTTGCCGTTTGTTACAGGAACCGAAACTGAAATGCAAGTCAGAAAACAGGAAGCAGTTGCCCCCGCCTAGGGCTTCTGTGGAAATATTCATCTCCAGAGCTGCCCTGTGACATTTTGCAGCCTGACGGAGAAACTCCGAGCGGCATGCCACCCAAGGCTACTGCTGGTAGCTGTTGGTAGGATGGCAATGCTCACCTGACCTCCTAGCACTGGTGCCAATGTGACTTACTGGGAGGGAGAGGGGGCAAGGCGGTGGTGAGGCGAGGCCAGCACGGTGCAAATGCATTGGTGGAGCCAATCCAAAGTTACAGTATAGTGTGTTTGCACTATACTGGCCTTGCTGCTATCGTGTTCCTCTCCCTCCTGGGTAAACTGCAGCAGGGCTGCTGCTGGGAGGTCAGGTGAATGGAGGAACCCCGTGTCATGGCTGAGTGCAAAGGAATGGTGGGAGGAACCAGCTGGGGAACCCCCAAGAGAAGAAGGCTCGGAGCCCGGGGAGTAGTGGTGGGACAACAACAACAACAATATTTATACCCCTCCCATCTGGCTGGGCTTCCCCAGCCACTCTGGGCAGCTTGCAGCACATATCAGAACATACTAAAACATCAAACATTAAAAACTTCCAGATACAGGTTTGCCTTCAGATGTTTTCTAAAAGTCAGGTAGCTGTTTACTTCCTTAACATCTGAAGGGAGGGTGTTCCACAGGGAGGGTGCCACTACCGAGAAGGTCCTGGTCAGAGGGAGCAGATTGGGAGGAGGAGGTGTCAGAAGTTGAAGAGGTAACAGGGTTTTGTGAGCAGGAAGGAGCTGTGGCAGAGGGCAGTTCAGAATCAGAGGCAGGAGCAGAGGCTGGAGAGGACCGGGGCAAGAGGCAGAGATCTGGCAGGCTGCTGAAGAAGCCAGGGGGTCTCCCCCTCCTGCTGTGACCAGCTCCCCTCTGCCTGGTCTTCCCAGAACTCGAAAAAGTATGAAGAGCAAATACAGATAAGACGAAGGAGTCTCAGATTGCTTGGGAAGGAACTGAGGGAGGAGGAGACTTAAGGAGCTGTGGGGAGGCAAGAGCAATAAGTGAGTTGCTGTGCTCGCTAGGCCTGGTCTCCAGAGCTGTTTGTGTGTTTGAATAAAGAGTTAACTTCACTGACGCTGTGTGACTTATTACTAGCCTGCTCCTGGCTCCCACCCACTTGACACCCCGCCGGTCACTGCTGTCTGCTGCACGTGTGCCGACATATGCCTGTGTTAATTTACACAAAGCACAACTCACTGAGAAGTGCTCTGGTGAAAGTTTGCTTGAAATGAGCAGCGGCCCATTGCCAGCTGACCCTTCCTTGATCCCTGATGGGTTGTGCGAATTGGGACATCTGAGCAGACGGGGTCAAACTGAGCCTGCCTCACCCATGCTTCTGCCCTTAACACCCCAAAGTCACCCCAAAGTCCCAAGTTGAAACATCTCAAGGAGGAGGAGGAGGAGGAGGAGGAGGAGGAAGAAGAAGAAGAAGAAGAAGAAGAAGAAGAAGAAGAAGAAGAAGAAGAAGAAGAAGAAGAAGAAGAATTGCTAGCTGGATAAAGGTGCAGGAAAGGACAACCAAATTTGATCAGGGAGGGAGCTGGGGCAATTCCAAGAAGGAAAAGTTAACAGTTGGGTCTTTTTAGTTTAGGGGAAAGGCAGTGAAAGGGGGGAATGGGAGAGGTAGTGCATAAAAATTATGCACAGTATTGAGCAAATGAGGGGAGGGAGGGTGGGAGGGAGAGAGAGAGAGAGAGAGAGAGATGGAAGTCCTCAGCCCCCCCCCCCCACCTGCTCTCATAATGCTACGACTTGTGGTTACCCGATGAAATTGATTGACGGGAAGTTCAGGACAGACAAAAGGAAGCACCTCTTTGCACAGCATGCAATTAATTTGTCGAATTCATTGCCGCACGATACGGTGCCAGCCAACATCTCGGATGGCTTTAAAACGGAAGTGGGGATGCTGAGGCCCTGGGGACTCCAATTCCCATCAGCCCCAGTCAGCACGGTCAAAGGTTGGGGATAATAGGAGTTGTAGTCAAACAACATTTGGATGTCTGCAAGGTCCCCGTCCCTGTCCCACGATCTCTGTGTTCTGCCTGGATTACTTTGTTTTCTATCTTCTCTAGAGCGGTCCTCCAATACCTAGCAGCCCGTCCTCGCAAGCACTGTGGACCCTCGCAGTCCATCCTCCTTAGGGGCAGGGGTACCATTTCCCTGTTGCCAGGCCTTGTGGACACCTGTCGGGTTGCCTGCTCTATAGGCGAACAACACACCCTCTTCCCTATCAGCCCCTCTAATCCGGCACTGTTAGGCTGTTTTTCACAGGAAATGGGTCTCTCCTCCTTCCAGACTTATATACCCTTCCCTTGACCATCCAGATTGAGGAAAAGTGGAGAGCAACTAAAGCTGGCCAGCAGGAACGGGAAAAGGGGCTATTGTCTAATAATTTGCGCTGTTTGGCTTATCCCCAGTGCACAAAGAGTCCACCTGATGCTACATGGCAAGGCTGAGCAGATGGCCCATCAGCCTGAAAACGGGGGCCACCTAGGAAGAGGATAACCCGGCATCCTCTCCTGGGGTGGGGGGCGTGGGAGGATTATAGCAGCAGGGGGTTAACGACAGCAGACAATAACACCACTCCAAGGAACCCTGTGGGCCAACATAGCATGTGAGAGAGAGCACTGCTGCAGGACATGCGCCTCAGTTCCAATTTCCCTACATGAACATGATAGGGCCAGAACAATTTTGCTCCTGAAAACTATCCTCAAAGAACAGTAGTGGGTGACTTGGGGGGGGGCTGCCCTACCGGAATGAGGAGGCGGCAGGGAGGGTGGCACAGTGCGGTCCCGGCAGCAGGAACTCCGGATTGGCTCTGCTGATGCGTCTGCACTGCACTCATCTCACTGCCACCACGTCCCTCCCGATTAGCAGCAGTGATCTACCCAAATGCAATTCTGTTTTTAAACACAGGATAAAGAGTCTCTATGAAGGGACATGGGTGGCACGGTGGGTTAAACCACAGAGCCTAGGACTTGCCGATCAGAAGGTCGGCGGTTCGAATCCCCGCGAAGGGGTGAGCTCCCATTGCTCAGTCCCAGCTCCTGCCAACCTAGCAGTTCGAAAGCACGCAGTGCAAGTAGATCAATAGGTACCGCTCTGGCGGGAAGGTAAACGGAGTTTCCGTGCGCTGCTCTGGTTCGCCAGAAGCGGCTTGGTCATGCTGGCCGCATGACCTGGAAGCTGTACGCCGGCTCGCTCGGCCAATAAAGCAAGATAACCGCCACAACCTCAGAGTCGGCCATGACTGGACCTAATGGTCAGGGGTCCCTTTACCTTTACCTAAGGAGTCTCTATAGGAGTATATTGTATTTTAAAATGGGGTTGCAGAGTTTTTAGGGGTTTTTGAATGTCTTATGTAGATTTTTCAATGTCATTGTTCTGTATGGGACAATGACAATAAAGATATCGTATTGTATCGTATCGATCCACCTGCCAGGACAGGTAAGCGCCTTCTCCCCACCTCGCTGTCCGCTATCGCTCGCAATTCTCATTTGCTAATCTGCCAATCCTGTACACGGCTGCATGTTTGCCAGCTGTCTTCAACACCCCACCCTATCTGATTTCATTGTTTTGGTATCTTGCAGGTTGATATTTGACAGCGATCCGTCGCTGACGTGCAGCGGTATTTAGCATCTCACCCTGCTGATAGCTGGTATATGAAGGCGGATGCTGAACTGTCTTCGGCAAAGGCTTTCTACTTTAGTTTACCTTCCAAGGAATCCTGGCCACCGTTACCAGACTCAGAATAAGCACCCAGCACCCTCGGGAAGCCTGCCGTGACCCTGGCAGCCTGATATGGCCCAACCACACACAACTAGGATTGGTGATGTGCCATTTTAAATATTCCACAAAATGGGCTGCCTCTTTATCCTTTGCCTCAAAGGGTTCTGGGCACTACAACCAACTTGGATGGCTTTGAAAACAAGTTGGACAGATTCACGGAGGCTAGCGCTATCATTGGCTACTAGCTATGACAACAATATTTGCTCCACTATGAGACTCGTGTTCTGCTAGTAGACAGGCCATAAGCATCTTTGGGGGCATTGGACTAGGTAGACCTTTGGTCTGATCCAGCAAGGCTCTTATGCTCATAATATGAAGGGAATCTGAGATTTCTGGTTTCATGGAGTGAGGGGGATGGACCGCTGTAATAATAATAATACCCCACCCATCTGATTGAGTGGCCTCAGCCACTCTGTGCAGCTTCCAACCAATTATAAAACCACAGTAAAACATCACACATTAAAAACTTCCCTAAACAGGGCTTCCTTCAGATGTCTTCTAAAAGTCGGATAGTTGTTTATTTCCTTGACATCTAATGGGAGGGCATTGCGCAGGGCGGGCGCCACTACCAAGAAGGCCTTCTGCCTAGTTCCCTGTAACCTTGCAGTGAGGGAGCCTCCAGAAGACTCTCGGAGCTGGACCTCAGTGAACGATGGAGGTGGAGACACTCCTTCAGGTATACAGAGCCGAGGCCATTTAGGGCTTTAAATATCAGCATCTAAGCTTTGAATTGTGTTTGGAAATGTACTGAGAGCCAATGTAGATCCTTTAGGACCTGTGTTATATGGTCCTGGCAGCCACTCCCAGACACCAGTCTACCTGCCGCATTCTGGATTAGTTGTAGTTTCTGAGTCACCTTCAACGGTAGCACCAAGTAGAGCTCATTGATGTATTCCAAACAGGGACTGGGAAATCTGGATTTATTTCCCAGATCTACCTTGGGATCGTTACAGGGCCTTGGAATTACTGCAGTTTTTCAACCTCAGTTTCCCCCCTGTAAAATATGGAGTTTTGCATAGGAATATAAGGTGCCAAAAACTCTCTGAAACTGAAAGTCTTTGCTTCCCCGCACATCAGTCGCTGAGCAAGTGTGTAATTATGACATGTTCACAAATGTTCTAACTGATCACGGGGAAGCTGACAGCAATGGAATATTATCCATCAGTGCAGGTTCCTGTCAGGAAAATGAAAAGATAGGCCCGGCTAGCAAGGAAATGTTACACAGCATCTGGGAATTGTTGGGGCTGCGAGCTGTTGGGAGAAGAAAGGGTGCTGACAAAGGAAGAGAAGCTGGGAAAGGTGCAGAATTTGGCACAACTGCTAAAACCAGAATTTCAAATCAAACTGCCCATCCCTGAAGAGAGCAAAAGTGTGATGTCATGATCACACCAGGACAGGGAGGCTTGAATCAAATCCCTGCTCAGCTATGACCTTGCCTCTCTTTCTCCTCGCCTACCTCTCAGGGTTGTTGTGAGGAGAAAGGGGAAGGTGACTATGGAAGCCGCTCGTGAACTAGTAAGAGTAATGAATTCATTTTTGACCAGGTCTTCATCTGAGCCAAGACTCTGCTTCGGAATCTGAATTCAGCAACAAGAGCTCAACTACAGTGGTACCTCTGGTTAAGAACCTAATTCATTCTGGAGATCCGTTCTTAACCTGAAACTGTTCTTAACCTGAGGTACCACTTTAGCTAATGGGGCCTCCCACTGCCGCCGCGGCACAATTTCTGGTCTCATCCTGAGGTAAAGTTCTTAACCCAAGGTACTATTAATGGGTTAGCGGAGTCTGTAACCTGAAGTGTCTGTAACCTGAGATGTCTGTAACCCGAGGTACCACTGTAGTTGCCAAAAAAAAAAAAAAACTTCTGAAGCAAGCAGGAGCATCAGTCAGAAACTTCATGGTAAGGTCTGATGATATGTTAGCATGAGAGGCTGTAATGTTTAATTGCATCCTCTTTCCACTGAAGCTTTCATCAGAGACTAAAACCCACCACCCCGCCCCTGACAGATCACCAGGGTTGACTAAAGGACATACCACTGAGTAGATCTCATATGCACACAGGCAGGCTAGCTTCCTCTTTCCCCATTCCGTAGAAGTCGCAGAACATATTTAAAGATGGCTTTCCCTTTCAGTTTGGACCTTAAAAGAAGCAGGAAGCTTCCCTTTCATGGTGATGCGTTTCAAACTAGCAAACAATCCCCGCGGTCAGTGCCAACTCATCTCGTATACTTGTCTCAACTTTGAAACCTGCTTTGGCTCTTGTATGCCAGATGAGAAAACACTACGTTCCCACATGTGAGGAAAAATAAAATATTAAAGATGAGACTCTTAATCTCAGGGTTGTGAGTTCGAGCCTAACATCAGGCAAAAGATTCCTGCATTGCCTGGGGTTAGACTAGATGAACCTTGGGGTGCTTTCAAACTCTTCAATTCTATGATTGCTTATATGTTTTGGAAAGTTGTTTCGCCATCCGCTTGGATGCCTCTTATGATATCACAACCAAATTTTTCATGAAGGTTCCAGGGACCAAGGAGCAGGGTTGTTGTTTTTCTGTCAATGTTTGGCTACAAATGGGCGCCATTTTGAATCAAGATGGCGGACAGAACCTTCCAAAGCTGGTTTGAAACACCAATTTCAAAACTGCACTGTTTTTGTTGCTTAGTATTCCTGAGCAAAGCTGGGTATGCGGCTGCTAGTATGAAACAAAGCAGGAACATTCCCTCCTAACCACAAGATCTGGATCTAGTTTATTAAATTAAGCTGTTTTTCACAGGAGTGATTTGCCCCCTGCCATTGCGACCTTCCTTGGTGTAGTGCCACTGCTGGGAATACACTCCCTGAAAGAATGTCTCCTTCCTCCTGGGTGGCACATTTGACTGGCAAGGGTAGCAAAGCATTGTGTGACCATGGCGGGCAACATGCACCATGCCATCTCCCCCCCTCCATCCTTTTTGTTGCTGTTCAAAGAAGAGTTGTTTGGGGCTACACCTAAAAAGCTGCCTTTCCCCATTATGAACCTGCCTGGATGCTGAGAACATCACCTGAGGCTCTTCTATGAACACCACATCCCAAGGAAGTTCAGAAGGTGGTGAGGAGAGACTGGGCCTTCTCTGTAGTGGCCCCCTGTTTCTGGAATGCTCTCCCCAGGAAGGCCTGCCTGGTGCCAACCTTGTCATTATTTCAGCGCCATGCAAATAACAGTTTTGTTTTCCCAGGCACTTGGGAAGCACAAATGCTGCTGTACTGTTAGATCTGTTTTTAATATCCTATCTGATTTTATCATTGGTGATCGTTTTTTACTCGGCTATAAATGACTTTGGGATATTTTTTAGCGGGAAGCAATATATTGTTGTTGTTGTTATTTAAATTTGCCCTTCATCCACAGCTCTCAGGGTGGTTCACAACATAAAATCACAACATGAAAACACACAACATACATAATAAAAACAAAAGCAGACCAATAACCCCGGCCCCATCCCACAACACATTTAAAAGGGCATCGGATGGCAATCAGCCCAAGGATTGGTTGAAGGGGAACATTTTCACCTGGTGCCTAATTGTGTATAATGACGGCACCAGCCAGGTCTCCCTGGGGAGAGCATGCCACAAATGGGGAGCCACCACAGAAAAGGCCCAGTTCTTGTGTTTCCACCTCTGGGCAGAGGAGGCATGCGAAGAAGGGCCTCAGATGATGGTTGCAGGTCTGGGTTGGTTCATATGGAGAAAGGCGGTCCTTGAGGTATGGTGGTCCTGAGCCATTTAAAGCTTGATAGGTCAAAACCAGCACTTTGAACTGGGCCCAAAAAACTAATTGGCAGCCAGTGCAATTGGGCCAGGATCAGTGTAATATGCTCAAACCGCCTTGCCCCCGGGAGCGATGTAATAAACCTGCATCTAAACCACTGGCAATGAAGCTCCCCAAGCTAATATACAGTCAACTGTTGGGAGGGCACTGACTGGAGCAGGAATATGTTGAGCTGCTCTTCCTACAGACCACAGTTCATCTGCAGAACTAGCTTGAATAAAAGAAGACAGGAACAGATTTCTCACCACCATAGAGGCTGGGACCAGCGGCATTTCCTTTCAAGGTAGGATTCACCCTTAACCAAATCTCTTCATCCACTAACACAGGCATAGGAAACCGCAGCCCCAAGAGCCAAAAGCATCCTTCCCATCTCTAACTGACTCTCAAAACTCTTTCCAGGCCTCATCCCTCGCTGGTCCTGCTTCATAGTGCAAGAGTTTTTGCCTGGCTGGGATGTGTCCTTGAGTGCTGATTGTGCCTTTTGCTGGTCTGTTCGGAGGTTATAGAGGAGCATGTGAGTGTGTGCAGAAACTAGCCTACTGCACAAAGGTGAAATTTGCATTCATTGCCCCACCAGTTAAATGATGATGATGATGATGATGATGATGATGATGATTTATTACTCATACCCCGCCCATCTGGCCGGGCTTCCCCAGCCACTCTGGGCGGCTTCCAACAGGATGTTAAAAACACAACAAAACACCAAACATTAAAAACTTCCCTAAACAGGGCTGCCTTCAAGTGTCTTCTAAAAGTCAGATAGTTGTTTACTTCCTTGACAACTGATGGGAGGGTGTTCCACAGGGAGGGCACCACTACCAGGAAGGCCCTGTGCCTGGTTCCCTGTAACTTCACTTCTCGCAGTGAGGGAACCACCAAAAGGCCCTTGCAGCTAGACCTCAGTGGAGGTGGAGATGCTCCTTCAGGTATACTGGGCTGAGGCCATTTAGGGCTTTAAAAGTCAGACCAACACTTTGAATTGTGCTCAGAAATGTACTGGGAGCCAATGTAGGTCTTTCAGGACCGGTGTTATGTGGTCTCAGCAGCAGCTCCCAGTCACCAGTTTGGCTGCCGCATTCTGGATTAGTTGTAGTTTCCAGGTCACCTTCAAAGGTAGCCCCACCTTGAACGCATTGGACTAGTCCAAGCGGGAGATAACCAGAGCATGCACCACTCCAGCGAAACAGTCTGCGGACAGGTAGGGTCTCAGCCTGCGTACCAGATGGAGATGGTAGGCGGCTGCCCTGGACACAGAATTGACCTGCACCTCTGGTTCCCATCTGTCACTGGCCCACAGCCCCTGGAAAGCTGGAAATGTGGCCCTTGAGCTAAGAACAGTTCCTTCCCCCCGCACTAACCTATCAGCAGAGACCCAAAGGGGACGAGGGGCGAATCCTGGCCAAGCCCACCAAGCAGGAGAAACAGGAAAAGGACCAAAGAAGACCCACCCTTCAGGGTCACCGGCAATGGGGGAGGTTTCCTTCCCAGCCACACATGCGGCAAATGTCGTGCCTTCTGTTCGGCACAAGGTTCGCCCACGGAGTCTCCCTAAAAGGAATTTCATGAGCACAAAAGACCTGCCAGGCATTCTGTGGAAGTCCTCGCTGCCTAAGACGCCTCTCTGCCCGGGGAGCAACAACAAACGCTGCCCCCAACTCCAGAGAAGGACAAAATGCACCGTCCCCCAAAGGCTGGCCAGGTTTATATTTTGCTACCTGAGACAGAACATCCCGCAAGCACCTCTCCTAGGGAGCAAAGAATACCATAGAAGTAACCATGCCTGAGGCATCTGATTCAGTCTGCCCAATGACAGAGCCAGCCTTGCCAATGTCCTAGACTAGGTCAAGGTTACCTGCTTTATCTCCCTGAGGAACTTTGTTGTTTTCTTGTTGTGTTGGCATTTGGAAGATTTAATTGTTCTCTGCGGGGGTCTAACACTCAGCTCCCTTCCATGGGTAAAACACATAAAGCAAGACGCCTCTGTTCACATGTAAATTGTGGTGGCCCCACTTTTGGAGTTGGTGACCAGGGATCTTAAAACCCCAGGGTCTTAAAATCTGACCCTTGAGCCTATAAGCTAGCACATTCTGTCAGCTCCCAGGGACCTGAACTCACTTATGCCAGCCTGACTGGGGCAATGCTTCCTCTTCTGCCAGGGAGCAGTCCCATATGCCATGACCTGGTGCCAGGATGTTGGCTAAGACAGAACGATGCCAGAAGGCCAAAGAACATAAGAAAAGCCTGTTGGATCAGGTCCACGCCAGCATCCTGTTCTCACAGTAGCCACCCAGAGGCCTGTGGGGAAACTCGCAAGGCCTGAGCAGAAGATCACTCTCCCCTCCTGTAGTTTCCAGCAATTAGTACAGTCATACCTCGGGTTACAAATGCTTCAGGTTGCGTTTTTTAGGGTTACGGAGCTGCCAAAACCTGGAAGTACCGGAATAGGTTATTTCTGGGTTTCAGCGCTTGAGCATGCACAGAAGCACTAAACTGCACTTTGCGCATGCGCAGAAGCGCTGAATCACAACCCGCGTGTGCGCAGACGCAGCACTGAGGGTTGCGAACGTGCCTCCCGCACGGATCACGTTCGCAACCCGAGCGTCCACTGTAATCAGAAGTATTACTGCCTCCAAGCGTCAAGGGCAAAGCATAGTCATCGTGGTGAGTAGCCACTGACAGCCCTCTCTCCTCCATGAATTTGTCCAATCTTTTAAATTCACACAAATTGGTGAATTTGAATCCCTCCTGAGGGAGTGAGTTCCACAGAGTAACGATGCACTGTGAGAAGCTAAGAGCTTTGCTGCATCACATCAAAGGTCTATCTAGCCCAGCATCCTGACCCCATGGCAACCAACTAGATTCCTATGGAAAGAGCACAGTTGCAACATCGCTCTCCCGTTCCTGTTAACTTATTGATGCAGGGCACCTTCTTCGCAGTGTTAGAATATATAAGCTAGGCGCCCCATGGCATCTTAAACCTACGTAGATTACGGTCGCCACAATGGAATGTCTGGGGCTGGACTAGATGGCCCTTGGGTTCCCTTCCAATGCTACAATTCCATGATGCTATGATCTCGACAACATTGATGGGCTGTAGCTTACTCCGGCAATGGTTCACTTGCCCCAGAATGCAAGAAGGAGAATCACACACGGGGGAATGGAATTGGTATTAACTGTGGACCAAGGCAGAGGTATTCTAAACTGTGGTTGCTAGCCTGGCACCCAGAAAACTCCACCTAGTCACAACCGGACCCGCACCTGGCGTTTGGTAAATTTTGAACACTGCTTCTTTGCCCCTGCCATCTGCTCGTAGGACATTCACCCATGTTCCCACGTTCTAATTTCTCCAGACATTTTCCTTTTTTGTCCCAACTACCCAAAGAACTCAAAACGACTTGTGTTTCTCCCCTTTATCTTCATGACAACCTAGCAAGGTGGGTTAGGCTGAGAGATGGGGGACAGACCCAGGAAGCTTTGCAGCCGAGCAGGGATTTCAACCGAGGTCTTGCTGGCCCAGTTGCAACCACTACAACACACCAACCAGAGTGGAGATATCATGGGCAAGCTGAGTTAATTATCTACGTTGAATCCTATCTCAGAACCTGAAAACGTTGGCCTGATTGACCATCTCCTTCTGTCCAGGTCTGTGACCCCATGGGCACCTGCCAGAGGGCTGTCATGTCCCCCTGTCTCAGGTTCCCAGTGCTGGCCTGAACATGGATCTCATTCAGATGACAAAACTGTCAACCCACTAGAGGGGAGACCCTTCAGCAACAGCCCCTTCTACACTGACCAGGCCTGAAGATGTGGCTCTTGCATATGAAGATGATCCTCATGCAGAATCTCCTGTGACTGAAGAACAGACTACAGGCCCTTTAAATATGTCAATAGCTCTCTGGGGTCGGGGCAGGGGGGCAGAGCTACTGGAAAGTCAAACCCTGCTGTCCTTTCAAAGCCTTCAGATGACCCTAAGCCTTCTGCTGAGACAACATCTCCCCAAGCTCAGCACGCAGGGCCCAGTGGGAGCTGTCCGTGGTCCTGATTTGCCTCGCCTTACCACACCCCTGGACAAGGCTCTGGTTATTGATTGCCCTTCTCCCTGTGGGCCCCAGTCCCCAGCAGAACAGGAGAGTTGCCATTCATTTCCATTCTCTGGTGAAGACTAGAGAGTCTTCCTGCCTCCAGATTCACCCCTGGCAAAGCCGGCCTTTTGCAGGGGACAAAACCGAGCTAACTGTTTGGGAATGATGGTCAGTATGCCTTTGATCCTTGCAAGGTGTTGAAGAGCGGAAAGGTAGCCAATCGATAGCAACTCCGAGAGGGAATAAGGGGCATTGGGGCGGCAGGAGGGCTGGAAAGGAACAGATGGCGATGAGCCATCTCCCTGAATTTGTGTCGGTGACATCTCTCTCCCCACCCCACCCCCCCTCCCTCCTTCTTCCAGAAACATGCAGCCCCTGGCAGAGGTGGGATGGAGTGTGAGAAACGGAGATTTCACATCCAATGTGTTATCCTCTTTACTACCAGCAGCCAGACAGAAACGGGTTCATTAATAATCCCTCCCTCGCCCTGAGCGTTCCATAAAAGCAGTGGTTTTGCAAAAAAAGGGGGGGAGGGATGGAGAATGGTTTCTTCCTCTTCCACCCCCAGACTGCTTTGCAATATCAAGTCACCTCAGCAGCATCTCCCTGTCTGCCGAAATCTCAGGCTAGGGAACGGTCTCCTTCAACCCCACCCATTCCTTGATTTTCCACCCTACACAAATACTCTCTCTCTCTCCCCCTAGGATTCTACAATGGAAAGGAAAGAAGGGGGGGGGGGTTGAGTGAGAGTAGGGGCGGGGGCACTCCAAAAAAACTGTCACTCTCTGCCATGATACTGTCTGGCCTATTGGTCTTAAAACCACCTTTGCACAGATAGTCTCGAGTCCTGTGGATCTGCCTCAGATAGAGGCCAGCCCTGTTAAAAGCAGCAACCAGACCCCTTTTTTCTGCCCCTAGCCCTTAGGATGAGAGTTTTGCTTTGCTGTTCTTGAACAGAACCTTCCCTCCAGTGTTTCCAGAGCTTGCAAAGTTCAAAATAAAAACACATATATGCAAAAGGGGAACACACAACCCCTTTCCTGTCGGTCTGTAGTCCTCAAGTAATCGTTTGCTATAGGCTTTTCGATATCGAGGCCTTCGCATTGGAAATCTTCCTGAGGAGAGGGTTGGTGTGGGGAGAAAGCCCATCTTTAGGCCTGGTCCTCCCCAAAGGGCCAGTGGGTTGTGGGAGGCTGTGCCACAACTGGGCCAATCCAGATGGCAAGTTTGCGCAGCTCCACACAAACAAGTGCATGTCTATTTACACGCCTTTCCTTTCATGTAGAAATCTAGCTGCTCAGGAAGAAGGTGGAGCTTCATGCCTTCTCCTTGGCATGGCATGTACAGGGAACATATTTATCAAACGCAAGGTAATTTTTGGATGGAGGAGCCACCCCATCAAGCAAGCTCAGCTTGCAGACTTTGTGGAATTACAATCGAGATATGGGGACTCAGAAAGCTGCCTTACACTGGGTGAGACCTCTGGCCATCTTCCTCAGTGTTGTCTACACTGACTGGCAGCAGCCCCCCAGAATTTCAGGCAGGGATCTCTCCTACCTGTCAAAGTCACGGGCTATACCTGAGACCTCTTGTAGGCAAAGTAGATACACTATTCCTGAGCTATGGCCCTTCCCCAACTCATAAGCTACATGTGAGAACTAGGCCAAACCCAGATAGGCCAAACTGAGGGGTAGCTCAGTTGGTAGAGCACGAGACTCTTAATGTCAGGGTCGTGGGTTTGAGCCCCACATTGGGCAAAATATTCCTGCACTGCAGGGCATTGGACAAGATCATTCCCTTGGTTCCTTTCAACTCTAAAATGATTTGAAGATTCTAGCTCGGAAATCTTCTCACTGACAGTAACCCCCAGCAGCCAACCGACTTCCCAGACCCAAGAACAGCTGAGCCTTGCCAAGCCCAGTCGTACGTCCTACCTGCTCAGAACATCTCATGCCTTGGCCTACCTGGATGGGAGCAGTGCTGAAATGGATCTTGCGGTTGGGGGCGGCCTCCTCCTCTTCCGACAGCCCGGCGATCTCCATGCAGCTGGATTCCGGCGCGTACAGTCCGTCGGCGTCTTCGTCTTCGTCCAGCCCGCTCCCTCCCGAATCCTCCCCCAGCCCGCTGTAGGCACTGATGTCCACCAGGTCGGCCTCGGAGAAGTCCTCTCTCTTCGACTCGTCGCACAAGTCGTTCTCCTCCGGCCCTTCCGCCTTGGCCCCTTCCTCGCCGAAAGCGTCCGCCAGAGGGTCTGGCGTCTCCAGGTGCCTCTCGCCACCCGGCCGGCCGTTCTCCAAGGCGGCGTGCACCGTGACCTCGGCCTGGATCACCTCTGCCCGGTTCGCCTCGCCAAGACCCTTGGAAGCGGCCTTGCTGCGCTCTTCGGCAATTGCCGCCGCCACGGCCACCTCGGCCGCCTCAAACTCCTGCTCCGAGTCCCCGCTCTCCTCCACTTCCACAGGCTTGATCTTGCGCACCTCCTGGACCTTCTGGGGACGCAGGCCCCCCGCGTTGCCATCCCCCGGCTTCGCCGTTGCCCCTCCGCCAGCGGGAAGTTTGGCCTGGCTCTTGTCGGCCTCAGGCAGCCTGCCTCTCGCCTGGAGAGCAGTAGGCCCGTCGCTACTACTACTTCTCCCTTCCGTTTTGGCCCCTTCTGGGGCCTGAAGGAAAACCCTGGGCCTCTTGGGGACGATCTTGGAGTTGAGGGGCCCGACTTTCCCAGGGGCCTTGTGGAGGTTGTTCCTCAAGTCGGCCTTCTCAAAGACAGCGCTGAGTTGGCTGACGGTGGGCGACACGGCCTCAGTGTCCAGCTTGTCCAAGGACTCCGTGCTGCCGTTGAACCTCACCACCACGTCCAGCTTCCTGTCCTGGAACCCGGCCCTCTCCTTCCTCAGCAGAAGCTTGTTGCTGGTCTCCTTCTCCTGCAGGCTCCTCTCGAAGATCTTCCTCGTCTCCTGAAGCTTGGAGAGTGGTTTGTCCGTCTTGGAGTCGAAGCGGCTCACCCTCTCGGACACGCTGGTGCCCAGCTTCAGAAGGGCGCTGTGGTCCACGTTTTCGTTCAGGCTGCTGGCCCGGGGCAAGGACAGCCGCACGGGCTTCTCCTTCATCTTGGCCAGGTCCATGGCGCCCTCCCCGGCGGGGCCCGCCGTCCCCATCTGCAGGAACATGTTCTTGATCCGGTGGACGTTGGAGCCATACTTCTTGTTCCGGGCTTTCTTGGCCTCCTCGCTCTCGGCGTTGCCAAGGGCATCCTTGGTGGCTTTCAAGGCCTGGATGCCAGCTTCGTAGGCGTTCCGGTGAGGCGAGGCACTCCGTAGGCTGCCTCCTCCACCGCCGTTGTTGCCGCCGCCGCCACCGCTGCCACTGCTGCTGCTACTGCCACCAGGACTATTCTGGGGCTCAGTCTTCATCATGGTTCAGCGAATCTTCGGGTGTCCTGGACACCACATAGCCCCACGTTTGGTCCTCTTTCCACGCGCCCACCCTTCCTCCGATTCCCCCTCCGAGCTGCCTCTTCCCAGACGAGCTGCGGCAGCGGATTCACATCGCGAGAAACAAGGGATGGAGGGGAAGGCGGGGGGGGGGAGCTAATGCACGCTTCTCCTTCTTCCTCCTACAACACGGCGTTCATTGTGTCAGGGAAATGTGGTCAGCGGGGGCGGAGGAGAGAACGTTTCCAAAAAGAGAGAGGCTTCTTTTCCTTACCGATGGTTACAGGGAAGCGCGACCCTTCAGGCTCGGATCAGCTCAGGCCCACTGTCGCCGGCTGCTCGGATGCGTTACGCCTCCCCTTCATCCCTTTGCCTTCCTCTCTTCTTCTTCCTCCTCCTCCTCCTCTTCTTTCTGGTCGCTCTCTCAGTCTTTGCAGCCCGATGGTGGTGGAGACCCGGCGCTTCTGCGAACGGCGCAGCCTGTCGCTCCTAAAAAAAATAAATTAAAAATATAATAATGATAAGGTTGGGGGAAAGAGAGGAGGGGAGAGAGAGAAGGGAGGGGGGGGCAAACCCGAGAGAAAATTCCCGCTGGGTCTTAAAGAGATCAGCTTCTCACCCCCTCTCTCGCGCGCCTTGTCCACCCCCCTTTTTTCTGCTGTGGCAGGAAAGGAAGCTAAACGGCAGCCAGCGACGCGCTCTTCTTCCTCCTCCCCCTGCGCGTCCGCGCCGCCCTCCGCCCCCCTCGCCATTGAAAGAGAGAAAAACCCACTGAACTCATCCACCCCGTTGCAACAGGGAGGGAGGCAGGCCCGGCCATCCTATCCCTTCCCCGCCCCCTCCCCGGCCGACGGATTATTAAAGGAAATAACAGCAAGCGATGCAATCCAACCCCTTCTTCCGCGCGTTTTTGCGCTAAAATGCGTAAAGCAACGCGCGCCCTGCACTTGCTCCGAAATAGGATCAAGCGCGTCCGGGGAGATTTGCCACCCTGATCCCTAACGCGCAGTTGGGGACGTGTAACCCCGGGATCCGGCTGCAGATTGTTGGGGGGGGGGAGGGCGAGACAGATCCATCGGAGAGGAGAGCGCGCCCCGGGATCTTTGGCGGTGGTGCAAAAGCCGCAGGAACGGAAAGGAGACCTATACGAGGCCGTACTGGAAATGTCACAAAATTAGGAGGAAGCTGGCTCGCTATTGTTTGGTGAATTTTTAGCTGGCCCTAATATAACGGTAGTTCTTCACCATGGGATATTGGGGGGGGGGTTAATTCTCATGGGCCAACTCTTCTCCCCATTATTGCAAATATGCAACTGCTTAGCTAGGTGCTTTAAAAAAAAAAAGCAAACAAAAATATAAATATATAATATGCCTCAACTAGTGAGAAAATATGATTTGTACTGTGGACCTCCATTCATAAGACAGCTATTCTAATTAGTGTAAATGAAAATTTCGATTCTTTACAACGTCTTGAAAGGACCTGGAGCCCAGTTTTGGAAACTCCCGTTTTTCTAGGCGCATTTTGCGACAGGAAATTTCATTAGTGGGAGCAGTTTCTGAGCACTGGACGTAGTACCACGCCTAAGATTTCAGATGAAAACTGCAGAGTGGAAGGAAAAGAGGACCTTTTTCTGCCTCCCCACTTCCAGCTACTCTCTGAAAACTAGAGAAGAGACCCTCTTAAGAATATTAGGAGGGTGGGCAGGGGAAGGAACAGACCATATGAAAAATGAACATAACATTTTAGCTGCAGTTCATTCATTTTTCAGCTTTGTGTTCTTGTTGTTGTTTAGTCGTTCAGTCGTGTCCGACTCTTCGTGACCCCATGGGCCAGAGCACGTGTTCTTATATACGTATAAAAAAGTGTGCCTAGACATTCCATTGTTGTGCCCATAACCCTAGGCTTAAGGTGCCATTTAGCTCCTAGCTATCATATCTCAGTTTCTAACACTGCTGAAATCACCAGCTGCTCTAGCACAGTTTGCTATGTATTGTCCTACTCCAAAATAGGCCAATGTAGCTAGCTTGTTTGGGATGCGGGTGGTGCTGTAGGTTAAACCACAGTGCCTAGGACTTGCCGATCAGAAGGTCGGCGGTTCGAATCCCTGCGATGGGGTGAGCTTCCGTTGCTCGGTCCCTGCTCCTGCCAACCTAGCAGTGCGAAAGCACATCAAAGTGCAAGTAGATAAATAGGTACCGCTCTGGCGGGAAGGTAAACGGTGTTTCCGTGCGCTGCTCTGGTTCCACCAGAAGTGGCTTAGTCATGCTGGCCACATGACCCGGAAGCTGTATGCCGGCTCCCTCGGCCAATAAGGTGAGATGAGCGTCGCAACCCCAGAGTCGGTCACGACTGGACCTAATGGTCAGGGGTCCCTTTACCTTTAGCTAGCTTGTTTGGACAGTGGCAAACTGAGCTGATCCCAGTTTTTAATTGCTGTATGTTTATCATGGACAATCCATTATTGAGAGCTTAGAATAGCAATGAGCACTGTTTCTCAGCCGTTTGCTTGTTCATTCTCACAACCCCCCTGTGAGGTAGGCTGTGGGCAGCTTAGGGCAGCAAGGGGGCTTGGGAGTACAGTTTGTGGGTTTTATTAAGGGACTACCACCCCCCGCAAAACGGCAAAAAAAAAAAAACAAATCACCAAAAAAAAAAAATGGAAAATAGTTTCTGCCACTTTGTTTTTGACTTTCGCGTAGTTTTTAATGCATATATATATATATATATATATATATTGTCCAGTGCTTTGGTAATAAATGTTTTTATGCAATTGCAGCAAAGAGGTATTTTTTTAAAAAAATAAATACATTGAGCATTGACTGATAAATCTGAAATTGCTCACAGCATGGTGCCATGAAGGCAGCTTCAAGTGGCCTCTGTATGACGAGAGTTTCTTTTGAAATAGCCTCAAGTTACCTAATAGACAATTACCTTTTTCAGAAAAACAAACAAACAAAAAGCAAACCCCATTATTGTATGCATGCGGTCAGGGCCGTTTGATGAGGCCCTAGGCTACTGATGGTAATGGGGCCCTTTATATGTCCAGCTGTCCTTTGCCAACAACAAATTGTCGCTGTTTTTTGTGTTGAATATATGCTATATGGTAATTTATGGACCTAATAGGTAACTAAAGCCATTTGCACATGTTGCCAGGCAACCAGTCCATGCAGAATGTAGGCACCCTATATATAGAAAGGAGCAAACCAGTGATATTTTAGGGAGCAGGCTAGCAGGTGGGGACCATAACTTACATCATAGGATCCTGCACAACACAAAACACTGTTGCTGTATGTAGGTTTTAGTTGATTTGTTTTTTTATCTTATATTTTAGAAATGTACATCCAGTGCTTTTTCCCTTCTAATTTTTTTTTTGGGGGGGGGGCCAAGAGAGTAGGGCCCTAAGCTATAGCTTGTTTAGCTTATACGTAAATCTGGCACTGCATGTGGTCACGTAATATAAGATCTCTAGTGCTCACACAGTGTGATTCCCGCTTGCCTGGGGTGAACCACTCATGCCGTGTGCAAGTGTTGTGGCAGCTATCCCAAACTCCTTTGCAACAAGGGCAGCTGTGTGTAGGTCCCCGCATATTGCATCGCTGCCTCGATATTTTGATCCGGGACATTTTTTCAGCTCCTAGAGAATTTGCCCAGCCTGAGCTGACTTTCTCAGAAGCCCTGGCAGATCCAGCAGTGACTAGGTTTGGATTTCTATGCTCTGTCTTCCCTGCTGTAGTCTGATGTTCTATAGTGGCATAGATGCTTCCACACTAAACACAGCTCCAACGGACTGATGGGAGCATTTGAAGATGACTTATATTGAGTCAGACTGTTGGTCCATCTAGCTCAGTAGTGGCTGGCAGCAGCCATCCAGGGTTTCAGGTAGTGCTACCTGGAGATGCCAGGGGGTTGAACCTAAGACCTTCTGCATGCAAATCGGATGCTCAACCGCTGAGCTATGACTCCTACAGAGCCGTAGCTGGATGATCTTGTGCCCCTGGCAGAACTGTCCAGATTGTGCCCCCTTTTGTTGTTTAGTCGTTTCATTGTGTCCGACGCTTCGTGACCCCATGGACCAGAGTACGCCAGGCACTCCTGTCTTCCACTGCCTCCCACAGTTTGGTCAAACTCATGCTGGTAGCTTCGACAACACTGTCCAACCATCTCATCCTCTGTCATCCCCTTCTCCTTGTGCCCTCCATCTTTCCCAACATCAGGGTCTTTTCCAGGGAGTCTTCTCTTCTCATGAGGTGGCCAAAGTATTGGAGCCTCAGCTTCAGGACCTGTCCTTCCAGTGAGCCCTCAGGGCTGATTTCCTTCAGAATGGAGAGGTTTGATCTTCTTGCAGTCCATGGGACTCTCAAGAGTCTCCTCCAGCACCAGAATTCAAAAGCATCAATTCTTCGGGGATCAGCCTTCTTTATGGTCCAGCTCTCACTTCCATACATCACGACTGGGAAAACCATAGCTTTAACTATACGGACCTTTGTTGGCAAGGTGATGTCTCTGCTTTTTAAGATGCTGTCTAGGTTTGTCATTGTGTTGTCTTTGTCCATGGAGTTTTCTTGGCAGGGATACTGGAGTGGCTTGCCGGTTCCTCCTCCAGGTGGATCACATTTGGTCAAAACTCTCCACTATGAACTGTCCATCTTGGGTGGCCCTGCACACCATAGCTCATAGCTTCTCTGAGTTATTCAAGCCCCTTCGCCACGGCAAGGCAGTGATCCATGAAGGGGATTGTGCCCCCTAGCCACAGACAAATCAGCTCTTCTTTCAGCCTCTCCTCCAACCCCCAGCCTCCACCTATTCAATTCACCCTCTGTTTAAAACCTTTTCTTATGAGGCAGTTATCAATTTTTATTTATAGACATATTTATGAACATATTTTAAGCCAATTTTGTGCCCCTTCCTCGCCTACGCCCCTGGCGGGGCCCCACTTTGCCACCTCCTAGCTATGGCCTTGCTTCCCTACATGTGATGCTGAAAGCCTCTATTTTAATCTGAAGTGTGTCCTTTATGAATCACAATGCAGGAGAGAATGGGGAGGGCAGCACTTTTAAATTGAGCGCCTGATCTTTTAATTTAACTTTATTTTTCTGTTTATTAGTCACTTGCCACTTACGGTGCTTCTGAGCGACTTACACAAATTTAAGAGCATAAAGCAGGCATAGGCAAACTCGGCCCTCCAGAAGTTTTGGGACTACAACTCCCATCATCCCTGACTACTGTTAGCTAGGGATGATGGGAGTTGTAGTCCCAAAACAGCTGGAGGACTGAGTTTGCCTATGCCTGGCATAAAGCATAGCAAATCCAAAGGAGCAATACGTCGTGATTAAAAAAAAAATCCAATGACCCAGTAAAACAGCAAGAAAAACACGCAATCCATCAACAGCAAAATCAGCATTATCTGTCAAATGTCTGGGAGAATATGCAGCTAGAGGATCCTCGCCAGCGGGCTGTACCTATGTTCTGCTTAGAGAAGACCTATTTAAATTAAGGGACCTACGTTTGTTAGGTCCATTCATTTCAATGGGTCTCCTCTGAGTATTATTGGATACAACCAATCGGGCATCCTTTCAATTTCACTGCCTTTTCACATATTAAGCAGCAGCAGAGCCAAGTTTCCCACAGAGGGTAGATACATCCATTAGGCTGCGGTTCACCAACAAGTAAATTTGTAAATGTATGTTGCAATCAGTTCCCCCTTTAGGAACTTCCAAGGGCAGCTGTTCTGAAACTTCTCTTAACACAACAAACAATACAAGCAACAGGCAGACCAGTATACTAGATAGCACTGTAATTCTTATTGCATAATATACATGATTTAGTAACAAAAACAAAATGCGTGCACTTGTAAACTCTCTAATATATTTGAAATCAATTGAACACACGTCTGTCAATCTTTGAAAGTCTGCAGAAGTATAATAAGTCTATGGTTGAAACAAAGTAATAGATGCTATCCTGTGGGCTAAGCGGTAAAACTTTTTTTAGGAGTTCATGGTGCCGAAGTAGTAGGTGAATAACAACAGACAGTGATCCCGGATAATCTGACTGTTTCGCTGGAATCTTCTTCAGCACAACCCATAGATTAGAAAAATGCACAAGGAGCAGTGGTCATGTGGATATGTAACCACTGCTCACAGGGGTTTGTTGCAACAGAGGGGTTTGTTGTTCTCTACTGCAACTTCTCTTGGCAGCTTCCCCTATGACTGCACTGATTTTAGTGACTCCCACCTCCCGACTGTTGAACCTCACTCGACTTTTCTGTAGTTTATACCTTTCCCGACCTGGGTGCCCTCCAAATGCTTTGGAACTACAACAGCCCATCAGCCCCTGCGATCAACACATGCTGGCTGGGGCTGATGGAGGTTGTAAAAAGGTAAAGGGACCCCTGACCATTAGGTCCAGTCATGACCGACGCTGGGGTTGCGGTACCTATTTATCTACTTGCACTTTGATGTGCTTTCAAACTGCTAGGTTGGCAGGAGCAGGGACCGAGTAACGGGAGCTCATCCCGTCATGGGGATTTGAACTGCTGACCTTCTGGTCGGTAAGTCCTAGGCTCTGTGGTTTAACCCACAGCGCCACCCGCGTCCTGATGGAGGTTGTAGTCTCAAAGAAATGGAGGTTTGGGAAAAGCTGTGATCCTCAAGTGAAAGCCAGCCATGTGTGGAAGCAGGCTGCCTTCACAAGCAGAGCAAGTATACATTTAACCTACACAAACTGCTGCGAAGAATCGTGGGAACTTTAGTTTACCCTCACAGAGCTACAATTCCCAGCACCCTGAAACTATAGTTCCCATGCTTCTTTGGAGGGGGACTTTAAATATATGGTGTGTACGCAACCCCCAGTGTACAAGAGCCTGTTTATGAAGAGAGGGGAAGCGTTATTAATGGTTTGCTCCTAAGGATCACAGTGCACCCCAAGTTTGCACCGTTTCCTCACGAGCTGAAGAAAACTGATGCGTGCACCAGCTTCCCTTCAGCTCGTCCAGCAAGCTCTGGGGATCTGGGTCGTTGCTTCTTGTTGGGAAAATATCGATCCCCAACAGCACGGGGATTTTGCAGCGTGGCCAAAGCAAGCAAGCAAACAAGCAACGGAGCCCCCGGTCAGCCACAGAAGCGTCCATCACCCCCGAGGCTACGCAGAGATGCTGAGGGCGCAAGGACCCTGCGGGAAATTCCTTAGCAAAGCTTCCCTCCCAGGCTACGCGGTTTCCTGCATCTTTTCCCCCTTTTTTGGCGTGTGCGCAAAGCAGCCCTCTTTCCCGTTTCCTCTTTTGCCGTCAGTCTTATCAGCTGCTGCAGATTCTCCAACGAGAGTGGAGGAGGACGCATCAGTTTTCTCCATACACACGAGCTGGAGCCAGTTATTTTGGCTGCCTACACCTTTAAAGCACAAAGCACATTCCCCCAACTGCCCCCACCCCCAAAGAATTCTGGGCGCTGTAGTTTGCTAAGGGTCGCTGGGAATAGTAACCCCGTGAAGGGTAAACCACAGTTCCCAGAATTCTTTGAGGGAAAGGCTCTGCTTGCTTGGGGAGGTGGTTAGGGCTCCTTCTTCTATAGCTCTCAAAGCTCAGAGGGGCCTGAATGTTCACCTCCCTCCTTTTCCAGGATGCTTTTGGAAGTGGGCGGCGAAGTGGAAGGCACTCCGCGCATGCTCAGAGGCACTCGCTTCTAAATTACTGATTCATTAGTACCAGGTACCTTGAGATTAGGGACAAGAGTGATGTGGAAATGGGAAAGGCGCAGAACCTGTAGGTTTGGCCACTTGCATAATTTCTCCCTCTCTGCCACATGGCCTCTGGTTACAGTAGTACCTCGGTTTATGAACGTAATCCATTCCAGAAGTCTGTTCTTAAACTACAACCGTTCTTAAACCAAGGCACACTTTCCTTAATGAGGCCTCCTGCCACCAGTGCCCTTTCACCGTTCGGATTCTGTTCCTAGACCGAGGTAAAGTTCGCAAACTGGGACACTACTTCCGGTTTTGCGGAGTTCGTAAACCGAATCGTTCGTAAACAGGGTTGTTCTTAAACTGAGGTACCACTGCATATTCCCCTGGTGTGCCTCACATCCCTTTCCGCTGGCCGGCCCCTCTCTCCTTCGCACCATTTCCCAGTACGGTATGTTTCTCTTCTTGCATAAAGGTCTGCTCAAAATTCTGCAAAAAAACACAAAAGAGTGACAATGCGATTGCCATGCAAAAAAATCCCCAGGTGGGTGGAACTCATGTATCGCAAGCCCCTGCTGCACACATTGCACAGGAAATGTGAAAGAGGAAATGCAAACCGCAGATGCTTTCACTGGTACTTCCTCCCTCTGCCGCCGCTTCTTGAACACCCAAAGCCACAGCAGACACACATGACAGGGAAAGACTCCATGTGACAGAGGGAGAAACTGCCATTTCTCAAAGCTACGGCTAGAACTAGGAGCATAAGTAGAGCCTAGGACAGAGATCTGAGTACAGTGGTACCTTGGGTTACATACGCTTCAGGTTACAGACTCCGCTAACCCAGAAATAGTACCTTCAGGATGAGAAGAGAAATTGTGTTCCGGCGGCGCGGCAGCAGTGGGAGACCCCATTAGCTAAAGTGGTGCTTCAGGTTAAGAACTGTTTCAGGTTAAGAACGGACCTCCGGAACGAATTAAGTACTTAACCCGAGGTACCACTGTAATATATATGTGCAAATTTAGAAACGATCACAACCATTTTAATAGATATGCAAACAATACATAACGCATACCCCCCCACCCCCCCAGCCAACATTTCTCTGATGAAAATAGGGACATATCAATCCATAATGATAATTTTACTATTTATTCCCCACACATCTTACTGGGTTGCCCCAGCCACTCCGGACACCTTCAAATACATATAAAAACACAATAAGATATTAAACAACCTTCCCC
The DNA here is from genome assembly GCA_034642415.1 of Podarcis siculus. Taxonomy (NCBI): domain Eukaryota; kingdom Metazoa; phylum Chordata; class Lepidosauria; order Squamata; family Lacertidae; genus Podarcis; species Podarcis siculus. The sequence goes on from JAXCMG010000034.1 coordinate 1,745,118, forward strand.
ATACGGGATTGCCTTCAGATGGCTCGGGGCATCAGACAACTCCATACCTTCCAACATTTCTCCAATGAAAATAGGGACATCCTAAGGAAAAGTGGGACGTGGGTGGCGCTGTGGGTTAAACCACAGAGCCTAGGACTTGCCGATCAGAAGGTCGGCGGTTTGAATCCCCGCGACGGGGTGAGCTCCCGTTGCTCGGTCCCTGCTCCTGCCAACCTAGCAGTTTGAAAGCATGTCAAAGTACAAGTAGATAAATAGGTACCGCTTCGGCGGGAAGGTAAATGGCGTTTCCGTGTGCTGCCCTGGTTCACCAGAAGCGGCTTAGTCATGCTGGCCACATGACCCAGAAGCTGTACACCGGCTCCCTCAGCCAATAAAGCGAGATGAGCACCACAACCCCAGAGTTGGCCACGACTGGACCTAATGGTCAGGGGTCCCTTTACCTTTAGGGAAAAGTGGGACATTCCGGGATCAAATCAGAAACTGGGATGGCTTCTCTAAATCAGAGACATCCCTGGAAAATAGGTACACTTGGAAGAAGAAGAAGAGTTTGGATTTGATATCCCGCCTTTCACTCCCTTTAAGAAGTCTCAAAGCGGCTAACATTCTCCTTTCCCTTCCTCCCCCACAACAAACACTCTGTGAGGTGAGTGAGGCTGAGAGACTTCAGAGAAGTGTGACTAGCCCAAGGTCACCCAGCAGCTGCATGTTGAGGAGCGGAGACATGAACCCGGTTCCCCAGATTACGAGTCTACCGCTCTTAACCACTACACCACACTGGCTCTCACTTGGAGGGTCTGTACATCTCTCCCTAAAAGGGAAGGCTATGACCATATGACCTCTCTGCTATCTTCAGGATTGTCCTCTGCAAAGTAGGCTTGCTGGATAGGAACCACCCCTTAAAGTTTTGCACCCTGCCTGGAGTACCCTATTGCATCCTGCGCACTCACTGCGCAGTCTCTGGCGGTGCAGCAATATGCAGACAGCGTCCTGCTGCTAAACGTGGGCAATTCCGTGGCAGCCGACTGTGTGTTCAACCTCCGCATAGGCTTGTAGGTCATGAGGGGAAATACCTGGACACAAGGCTCCTAGAATAGCCTTACGTTCGGATTTAGGTGTGCTAATCCAGGCCTGGAATAGAACGGTGCTGCGTGGAAGGGGACCCGCCCACCTGGGGCTGTTACCTGTAATATACCTGCCTCTGTCACAGAGCTAGCTGGCTATTTGTAGCAGGACCTTACAGAGTAAATATTGACCCATATTGACTTTCCAGGAAAGCACCATCTTAATACAGGTAGGTAGGTGCTGGAGGTTTAACATCGAAAATACCTGGCTGAGGCTTATGATGCGAGACATATATTATTTTCGGTCTGAAGTGGTTATGTCTTGTTGGAATCCTTGATATTTACAGGTGTCTGGGTACAAAATAATAATAATAATAATAATAATAATAATAATAATAATAATAATAATATATTTATACCCCACCCATCTGGGTGGCTCCCCACATAATACTAAAAACACGATAAAACATCACACATTAAAAGCTTCCCTAAACTGGAGAGAGGAGCTGAGGGAAATTGGGGAATGCGGTGGGAGGGAGGGATTTTCTTGTTCTTGGGGAGGGGGGAGGGAAAAATGGGGGGGATGAAGATTATATGTTTTTGCTAATTTGTTATGTTGAAATTCTTAATTAAAAAATATTTATAAAAAAAACTACTTCCCTAAACGGGGTTGCCGTCAGATGTCTTCTGAAAGTCAGATAGTTGTTTATTTCCTTGACATCTGGTGGGAGGGAGTTCTACAGAGCGGGTGCCACTACCGAGAAGGCCCTCTGCCTGGTTCCCTGTAACTTGGCTTCTCACAGGGAGGGAACCACCAGAAGGCCCTCAGAGCTGGACCTCAGTGTCCGGACAGAACGATGGGCATGGAGATGTCCTTCAGCTTTACTATATTCCTCTCCTATGAGAACTAAGGGCAACAAAGGTGGGTTGTGCATCTCCTACCGTCCCCTTGAGCCTGGAAGAATGAACATCTAAAATGCAGCAGTCTGAAGACTTCACTGTCCTTGCTACATCTGAATGTTTCCCCTGTCAATGGCAATCTTCTGTGGACACCTGTTCAGCATCTTGTACTGATTTAAACATTAAAAATGGGTGCATTTACAATTATTGTGTTTTTCCTCCTCCTCCTCTTCTTCATATTTGTCTCCCACCTTTCTTCCAAGGAGCTCAAGGTGGCTTACCTAATTCTCTTGCATTCCCATTTCATCCTCACAACCAGTGCTTTCTTTCTTTAAGAATGTTGAGGGGTACAGTGTTACCTCTGCTTATGAACTTAATTCGTTCTGGAGGTCCGTTCTTAACCTGAAACCGTTCTTAACCTGAGGTACCACTTTAGCTAATGGGGCCTCCCGCTGCCGCAGCACCACCGGCACACAATTTCTGTTCTCATCCTGAGGTAAAGTTCTTAACCCGAAATACTACTTCTGGGTTAGCGGAGTCTGTAACCTGAAGTGTTTGTAACCCGAGGTATTTGTAACCCGCGGTACCACTGTACTCTCATTTTGACTCAAGAAAATCATCATTTTATAGTTCAAATCAGGAAAAATAAATACAGTAAATGGACAAAAGTACAAAGTTTAACAAAAGGTTTAGGGGTATGCGTACTCCTGCGTACCCCCAGAAAAAAGCATAGCTCACAACAACCAGGTAGGGTAGGTTCGGCTGAGGGGCTGGCTCAAGGTCACTGTTATGTACTGACATTCTCACCCTGGGCCAGCAGGGGGATACTTAGGTCCACATATGCAAATAAGGGATTGAAAGTGACGTTCAGTGATTGGATAGTTACAGAAAGTTGTTACTGTTGCTTTGTAGTTGAGCTCTATATATGCAGATTGGCTGAACCCTTCAGCCCAGTTCTGTTCTGGGCCTGTGAATAAACAAGAGCTGTCTGAAGAACCACTGTGTCGTCTGATATGTTCACCCACAACTTAACAGTCACCACCCAGTGAGTTTCATGGTGAAACGGGGGATTCGAACCCTGATCTCCCGGGTCCTAGTCTGACACTCTAACCCCCACACCAGTGTTGCTTTCTGTATTGTTTTCCCCTTACTCCAACCCTCTCTTGTTTTTCTTTCTCTTTGTTAGATTATCTATTAAAAAAGCAATATTATTATTATTTTAAAAAAGGAGGAAATACCCTTCAGCGCAGGGCAAGAAGAAAAGCTGGAATCAAAACACTGAGTCAGCAGCGCTGATTCATCTGTCCACCCACCAATGATATGTTGCTGTGAAAAAGAGGAGGGGGGGTGAGGTTTAATGCCAAACTCTTGGCTATTACTGTCTCGTAATAATCGGTTTCCATACAATTTGATAAAGAGCAGGGGTATTCATTCTGCGTTGTCATAGGCAGTCTCCCCTAAAGTCTCTGCTTGACTTTTTAGCAATTCTTCTTTATATTTTTAAATAGAGTTCAGAGGAAATTTGGGGAAATACACACACACAGAGAGAGAGAGAGAGAGAACATCAAAAACTAATAGTAGATATTTGGGTTTCAAAATTAAATGCTACACAGTAATGTTTTCTTTAATATGTTAGATTTGCATTCATAAGCTGCTTTTCCACAAAGAGGACTTTAAAGTGACTTAACAGAAGCTAAAGCCCAACTTGCAGCAACTGCGGTCTTAAAATATCAAAAATGCAAACTGAGAAACAAAGAGAACTGTAGCATAATTGTCGACAAGATGCCAGAATGCTGCAAGAGAATGGCTTGAGGCCTAAGGCTTAGCAAACTAAGGGCAGGTCCATTGGTTTTTAAGCATTCGAAATGCCACATACACTTGGATAGAAACAAATGTAGTGCAAGCAAATTATCAAGTTTAATAAGATGCCTGAATATAGTAAAGGTAAAGGGACCCCTGACCGTTAGGTCCAGTTGCGGACAACTCTGGGGTTGCGGCGCTCATCTCGCTTTATTGGCCGAGGGAGCCGGCGTACAGCTTCCGGATCATGTGGCCAGCATGACTAAGCCGCTTCTGGTGAACCAGAGCAGTGCACGGAAACGCCGTTTACCTTCCCACCGGAGCGGTACCTATTTATCTACTTGCATTTTGACGTTCTTTCAAACTGCTCGGTTGGCAGGAGCAGGGACTGAGCAACGGGAGCTCACCCCGTCACGGGGATTCGAACTGCTGACCTTCTGATCAGCAAGTCCTAGGCTCCGTGGTTCAATCCACAGCACCACACGCATCCCACGGGCCTGAATATAGATTGTTCTTAAAGGTGGAAACATTTCTGAAGATGCAGGCATGGTCCTGAGGCCAGTCCTGAGGCCACGACTACAACTCAGGTGTTTTATCTTGATTGCAGCGGTGAGAAAATGTTTCTGATAATATTTGACTTTGACATTTTGAAGAGTTTTCTTGTTTCTGCAAGGCACCTTTTTTTGAAAGTAGAAGTTAGTAATTTTGGGAGTGTGTGCAAGTACTTACAGACCCTCCAAGTGTCCCTATTTTCCAGGGACAATCCCAGAATTACAGAAGCCACCCTGGTTTCTGATTTGACCTCAGAATGTCCCACTCTTCCTTAGGACATCTCTATTTCCATCGAAAAAATGTTGGAGGGTATGGAATAGGATGTCCCTTTTTCACCAGAGAAATGTTGGAGGGTTTGTAGTTAGCCTTGCCGAGGCTGCAAAATAGCTTGGCACCAGTACTGGGTGCAAGTTGTATCCCAACAAATCTGAAATTATAGCCCAACAACAGGCTTCACACCCCTGGGCACTAAAGGTACAGAAGCCCTGGCAATGATTAATAATAATAATAATAATAATAATAATAATAATAATAATAATAATAATAATAAATTATTTATACCCCGCCCATCTGGCTGAGTTTCCCCAGCCACTCTGGGCGGCTTCCAACACAATATTAAAATACAATAGTCCATCAAACATTAAAAGCTTCCCTAAACAGCGCTGCCTTCAGGTGTCTTCTAAAAGTCTGGTAGTTGTTTTTCTCTTTGACATCTGGTGGGAGGGAGTTCCACAGAGCGGGTGCCACTACTGAGAAGGCCCTCTGCCTGGTAGATTAGATAGATAGATGATGATGATAGATGATAGATAGATAGATAGATAGATAGATAGATAGATAGATGATAGATAGATAGATAGATGATAGATAGATAGATGATAGATAGATAGATAGATAGATAGATAGATAGATAGATAGATAGAT